>CAOJBK015892523.1:0-12310 GCA_948294925.1 Codiaeum variegatum | reverse complement strand
ATAATATGGGATGAAGCATTAATGGTAAAAAAAAATTTGCAATAGAGACTTTTTACAGAAGCCTCAAAGATATAATGAGCAACAAAGATTCATTTGGTGGAAAAAGTAATAGTATTTGGTGGACATTTTAGACAAGTACTGTTGGTGGTACCAAAAGAAACTGGACAAGAAATAATCAATGCAAGCTTGGTGAAGTTGTATCTTTAGGAAAAGATGTAAGTAATAAAATTGATTCTCAACATGAGAATAAGATCAAATGAAAATTTTGGAGAATTCTTACTAAGAGTAGGTAATAAAGAAGAGCCAACAATCGTAAAAGACAATATACTCATTCCTAACTAAATGGTTGTGTGGTATGATGAAAAAGGACTCCGAAATGGCATTGATTGAAGCAATATTTCCTAATTTTAGGAACAGTTACACATCTTCACAGTACATGACGAGTCGAGCTATACTAGCTATAAAGAATGAGTATGTTGACACTTTAAGTAAAAAATTGATAGATGTATTTCTTGTAGAAAAGACAATTTACAATAGTTATGATCAGGAAATAGATGACTCAAATAACCATTACCAAGAAGCGCTTATGAACACATCCCTACCAAATGGCTTACCGCCTCACAATTAGATTTAAAAGTTAACCGTCCTATAATATTGCTTAGGAATTTGGATGTATCTAATGGGATTTGCAACGAAACAAGAATGATATGCAAAAATTGTGGTAGAAATGTTATACATGCATAGATAACTATTGGACAATTTGTAAGAAAACATGTCTTATTGACAAGGATACCGCTATCGCTGGCTGAAAATGAAGGATATCCTTACCTCTTTAAAAGAAAATCATTTTCCATAAGAATTTGTTTTCCAATGACTATTAATAAAGAGTAAGGCTAGACAATACCTAATGTGGACATGTATTTGCTATAGGATGTTTTCTCACATAGACCATTATATGTTGCGCTGTCAATAGTGGTTTCAGTATCTACTACGAAAGTACTAGTCAAGAATGAAAAGCCGAATAAAAGAAGAACAACATATACTAAAAATATGATATATAGAGAAGTTTTCCTACTTGATAGGTATAGTAGTTAAATAACATTTTAAGTTATTAATTTATATTATTTAAATCATTATATTATTTACATTAATAATTTAACAATTATTATCTGCAGGAATATGATATACCAATTCAAGAATAAAATGTAAGTAAAGTATTCAGAGATCTGTGGAATAAAATATTATAGCAAATTGATTGAAGATTACAAGATCATGTGATAACATATGTGTCTATGAAATAATATCTAATGTAGTACAATTTTAAATTTTTTTTATTTATAATTTAAACATTATTTAATTTATTTAAATAAATAACAATTGTCATTATGAAATAAATATAATTTATAACGTGATGTAGTATTTAAAAATATATCTCATTAAATTTTATTTTATTCCCCTCTAAATTTAAGTATAGATGTTCATTTTATACATGGATTTGTAGGGTCATATATATAGATTCAAAATTATTTGCCTCCCATTAAGAAAATTTTCTAGATTCACCCCTTAGATTCTTGAGTAAATAGAGCAAGTATTTATACAAGGATGGAAAAGAATAACTAAAATAGAAATATAATTATAATTAAAATAGAAATATAACTATCTAACTAATATATCTAATGAGCAAATTCCATATAAGCTCTTATCTAACTAATTACAAAATAAATTACTTATATAAACAATTCATTCTAACACTCCTCATTATTTGCATACACATTTTATATGTGCATTTTGCTAAAAAAGTAATTAAATTGAAATGAATAAAGTGTATTGGTGAAAAGTTTTGCAATCTGGATTTCAGACTTGATGTATTCTAGCTTGACAATCCTATTTGATACTTTCTCTAATAAAATGATATTTCAACTCTATATGCTTTGTTCTTTCATGTAGAAATACATTCTTGGATTTTTGAATTGCTGAAATTTTGCTGCAGAACAAGTGAACTTCATGTTTGTGCTTTACATTGTAATCCTTGAGCAAGAAAGCAAAAGGGTAGTTGATGTATTTAGAGGTGTACTAGGATATCTCAATTAGGTTGAAACCTTTCTAGAATTCACATCATAAAATACCATAAGAATATATTTTTTGATAAGCATATTTTATTAAAATTAGGGGAAAAACCACCAAAAATAAGAAGGCTGGGGTGATAAAAAAAAACCCTACCTAGAACTAAGTAGTGAAAGTTCAAAGGAGAAATACAAACCAGAGTACAAAAACAAAACAAACACCAAAGGAGAAAATAAAACTAAGGAGGTTGTCTTTTTCAGTTGGACCAGTGCCTAATCCCATGAGAAGAAAAATTTAAGGTTGTCACCTCATAGGGGAAGTGGGGCTCAAATGCTTTAACCTAGAGTCAACAGCAAAACCAGATCAACTGAATGTAAGATTGAAAATTAATCATGGCATTATTGAAAGTAGCATCATTCCTCAATAATAAGATACTCCAGCAGGTAGCATAGAAAAGAGTTCTCCAAAATTCATTTTGGAATTTACCGAAGGCAAAAGACGACTAAAACTGTATGAAAACATAAAAAAGTCGAGGCATAATAGACTCAAAACTCCACCAGTCAAGAAGATAACACCAAATTTTCAAAGAGAAAGTACAATGTAGAAAGATATGATCAATATCTTCACCAAAGTGACCACACAAGCTGTAAAATTAGAACTAATGGTGTAGAGTCCTCTAGAGAATAAGAAGTCATGAGTGATAAGTCTATTATTAGAAAAAAACTAACTAAAAAGCTCTGCCTTAGAAAGAATGAAATTATACCAAATATTAACATTACCATTCCATAGAGGGCAGCGATAACGTATCACTTTGAGATATAAAGAACAAGCACTCTAATCACGACTAGAATTCAATGACTAATAAAGCCTTTCAAAGGAACCAAACCTAGGGGGGTGGGATAAGGGGAATTGTTGATCAAATGAAACAACTTTAAGGACAAATGAGAGTTTGTAGGGCTAAGCTCATAGTTCTAACAAAGATTCCAAAACCAAGTGTTTCCCCACCAAACCCCTATATCAGAAATGTAGAAAGTTTTCTGACTACTAATATAATACATAGTAGGGAAAGCAATAGCCAAAGTAACATTACTACACCAAAGGTCCAACAAAAAAGGAATATTATCATCCACACAAAAAGTAGCACTATGCAAGATAACATCATGAAGAGGACTAGTAGAGTTGACAATAGAGACTATTCCTTTCCAAAATATAGAGTATGATGGTTTTGAGGCTGGGGGAATGAAATATAAATAAGAGATTCCATATTTAAAGTAGATGAAACTACTCTAGAGAGGACCTTAAGAACTGCCAGATGCTAAAGCCACTTGAATAAAAGAGCCTGATTATGAAAATTAATGTCTGAGATGTTGATAATAACCAATTATACTTAGTTTTTGCTTCATTTCATGGCCATTCTCTTATTCCAATTGCATTTAATCTATTTTTTAAAGTGTGTTTTCAACTTATATTTGCTTAATCATCGATCCTAAGCTAAATAGAGTAAAATGTCAAAGAAGGGAGTGAAAATAGAGGGAAAATGGGGAATCTCACACCTCTCGGGCAACGGTCATGCCAGTGAGGATTGCCCGTGACCTTGTAGAAAAGTGAAAATTTGGTCTAGGAAGCAACAAGTGGCTCACGGGTAATCTTCATGCCCATGAGCATTGCCCTTGACCACTCCGCTGCTCATTATTTCCTAAGGGCTTCTCACAAGTAGTCTCACAGCAATGTTCATGCCCGTGAGGATTGCCCGTGAGCCTTATTTTCCCAGCATTATATAAGCTAAACAATTGTAGAAAGAAAGGGGTCTTGGATTTTTTAGGTCTAGGACTCAACTAAAAAACCTAAAGCCATCAATAGCTAAAAAATTGTAGATCAAAGGTGTAAATTGGAGGTGGAGAAGCACATTTTGGCGTAAGATTGAGCAAGATTTTCAAGGGAATTAAAGGATTGAGCTAGGGTTCTTCATGGGTCCTTGGTTTATCTCCTTTTTCTTTTAATCTCTTATTTTTTATTTGTTGTTATGAACTAAACTCATTTAGTTTACATAGATTAGACTAGTATTGGATATTTTTATGGATTAATTAACTATTTTCCTCAATGGATGTTTAGGGTTTTCTTCAAGTATTGATTTTGATTAATATTTCTGCATTGTTCATCTTCAATGATGCTTGTTGATGATTTTCGTTGCATATTCTTTGCTAGAGATAGAAAGTTTAGATTTTGAACATTCAGAATCATTTGGGTTTGCTACGCTTACTAGAGATAGAAGTATGGATACCTAGGGTTTATGTTTTACTTCACTTGCTCTCAATGCTTTTCCTACTTTATTGGTTGTAAGAAGATATTCCTAACTTTTACTTAGGAATTAGGGTTTGTTTGCCTGAGAAAGATTCAAACTTACTTTTTGTGTGAAAACCCACTTGTTGATTGCTTTAGGTTTTCATTGAGTTGTTACTTATCTATTCAATATAGTCAAATATGAATCGAAGTCTAGGTGGATGCTCTATTTCATGTTTGTTTCATCCTAAGTCTTACATTTTCTTAAATTTATTCTATTACAAACTAGTTAGTACTTAGGATTTAATTTTTAGTTCTTTATCAATTTTAATTGTGAACTAGACAATAGTTTAAGTTTGAGCTAGTACTTGCATTGGTGTCTTTGTGGACCGACCTCGTTACTACTATACTACCTAAACGATAGGTGTACTTGCCTAGAGCCAGGGTAGAATTAGCCATCAAGCTTTATAAATTGTAAAACCAATGGTATTGTCCCCGATAAACATTAACGTCCCAAATAATGAGGTTAAGATCGAAACCATTTCACACGGTGCATAGCATTACCTTTCTCACCATCTACTCAGGAGAAAGGCCCTGATATTCTTATTGGTAGTATCCACAATAGACTTAGGAATCCTAAAAATTGAAGTAAAGTAGATAGACAATGAGGCAATATAAGACTTAATGAGGGACAAACTGCCAGCTTGAGAAAGTATTTTCCCTTTCCATAAAGCTAATCTTCCCTTGATTTTATCAATGATTGGAGATCAAGTAGAATTCTGGCAGGAGAGGCACCAAGAGAGAGAGCCAAGTATGTAAAGGGAAGAGAAGCCACTTTACAAAAAAAAAAAAAGTTGCAATGTCCTCAATAACACTATTATCAACCTTAACTCCAATAAGAGAGCTCTTATAGAAATAAATTTTAAAACCAGAAGCAATAGAGAAGCAACGTAGCATACCAACAAGGTTGCTCAATTCAGAAGTAATAGGCTTACAAAAAATAAGCATATTGTAAGCAAATAAGCATATCAGAGGGAGACTGTTGTCCTCTTTATTTTGATGATTCTAACACCTATAGTGTAGTTATTATTTGAAATGAAATGGATTTGTCAAAATTATCTTTGATTATTCAAATTATGAGTATGATATATTTATTTATGTTTCTAGTACTTAGATTTTATGCCATATACTTTGATTGAACTAACAATCGATTTAGAATCAAAGTCTTTTTAAAGAGTGCAGAAACATGTGGATACATCTGTATACTGATACATACGTATGAAAAGTAGGATACGACAGTATAGAAGACTCTTTATACTACTGTATGCTAGTTCAAGAGCATCAGGGAATTTTAAGACAAACGGATACTCCCATATCAACAAGGCTCTACACGCCCATATGGGTCCAACGACTATTAAATTAAAACCCACCTGCTGAATATGCATGTATCCAATTTGTCAGAATCCATTGAAGATGACATCATCAGTACTTTTTGAATGTTGGAGATAAGTTTTTAGCTCTAAAATGGCAAACATATATAAAGATTGACCAGAAGAAAAGTTAATAACTAAGAAGAACTATTACATTGCAATTCTTACACTTTGTTCTTGTATCAAGTACTCATTAAGCTTAATCTTTCTTTGTTTTCTTAAACCTTATTCACTTCATTGTTATTTTAGGTTTAAGAAAACCATTAGCTAGGTTCTCTATTGAAAATATTTACCCTAGCACATTGTAAACAAGTCTTTTGACTTGAAATCATTGTAAAAACACTTGTAATTAGAGTTGGTAGCTCCAATTATTATATTTAGGCAAAATACTTGAGAACTAGAAGTTTGGAGAGCTTCGAATTGAAGATAGTGGAACCTCAATATGTTTTATTAAGAGAGTTGATGTAGGAGGACTCTATACCACTATCAACTGAGCATTCTCTTTTCTCTATCTCTTTATTTATTGGTTTTCTTTATATGCTTTGTTTTGTATTGCTTTGGTGTTTTGAAATTTGTTCTTAAGTTCATTTTATTAATATAACTTGTTTCTTAATTGAAAGAGTTATTTTAAAAAGATTAAAACTTGATAAGTTTGTTTGTCTAATCTAAAAAATTTCAAAACGCCAATTCACCACCCCCCCCCTCATGGTGTCCATTCTTGGGACAACAATTGGTATCAAAGTTAAGATTTCTTATTAGTTAAATCTTACAATTTAGAAGGCCAATGATCGACAATGGCAGGTTTTGGTGATTCCACGCGAACACCATTCAAAGAGGGTCATTGCTCAATAAAGCCACCTCTATTTTGTGGAACCAATTATAATCAATGGAAGGTTTGGATGAGGTTTCACATTCATTCTCAAGGATATGGCCTTTGGGATATTGTGGAGAATGGTCCTTTTATTTTAAAGGATCCCACCATGGAAAATATTCTTAGACTAAAAGAGTACTTCGAAGAAGATAAGAAAAGACTTCAAAGAAATGACGAGGCAATTTATCTCATTTTTTGTGCTCTTAATGAGATGGAATTCAATAAGGTATCAGCTCGTGAATTGGCTAAGGAGATATGGGATACTCCTAAAGATACTCATGAGTGAATAAGTAAGTTAAAGTCTTCAAAGCACATAATGCTCTTCGCTAGCTATGAGAACTTTAAATTTGTAGAGAATGAGAGCATTTCAAGTATGTGTACAAAGGTCATTGCTATAATGAATGAGCTTAAGGGATTTGGTAAAACCTTCAACAACAAATGCATGGTGGTCAAGGTAATTAGATGCCTTTCGACCGAATATGACTCCAAAGTGGATACTATTGAGTCATCATTGAATTTTGAAGAAATGACCATGGAGAATCTCATTGGCACTCTCACAATACATGAGATGAAACTCAAATCAAGAATGGAGCTTAGAGGCACTCCTAGTGTTCCTACCTAAAAGGAAAAGCCTCTTACACTTAAAGTCACTCACAAGGAGAAGCATTTTAAGAAGAAAGCTCTAAGTGATGAGAGTGAAGACGATGATGAAATAGTCTTGCTTGCTAAGAAGTTTAAAAAGTACTTATCTGAAGGAAAGTTTAAGAAGAAAGAGCCAAGGAAGGACAAGGATAAGAAAAAGAGCAGTGATGCGATTTTCAACGAATACAAGAAGCCTGGATACATTAGTCAAGATTGCTATGTCTACATGGCCAAGAATGGCAAGGAGAAGAAGATTTCATACAAGAGTAAAGACAAAGCATATGCCACTTAGAGTGGAATCGATGACTTTAGTGGTGATGAACTATTCAATGGAGATGAGGAGGCAAACTTATGCTTGATGGCATAAGAGGACATCATTGAAGAGGATAATGAGGTAACTCCCTAAACTTATTCTTTTGATGAGTTACAAAATGCATTTGATGAAATCATGTCTGATTATGTTTTAATTGTGAAATAAAATAAAGTTTTGAAAAAGGATTTGCATAATTTGAAAAATGAGCATAAGAAGAATAATAGGTCTAAGTCTTTTAAACTTGAAAAATAAAAAATTATGTCTTAACTAATTGATTTGCAAAATGCATTTGCTTAAGTCACGGATGAGAAAATCAAGATAGAACTAGAACTAAAAGACTCCAAAGAGCTTCTAAAGAAGTTTTCTAGTGGGAACAAGATTCTAGATGAAATCTTGATGTCTCAAAGAGGCGTGTATGACAAAGTTGGCATTGGTTACAATGTTGAGGAAAAGGAGAAAATTTACAATACAGTTTTCATAAAAGAGAATGTTTTGGATAAGATGCATATTAAATGAAACTATTGAAACTTTCATGGTCATACACCAAGAACATGTCCTATTAGGCTTAGGAGACAATACACTATTAGAAAGGTATGGATTCCTAAGGGCTCCAAGGACATCCCTAAGAATGCCAATGTAATACCCCCAAAAACTGTGATTGCAAAGAGGATATAAGGATTTGATGGTACTACCTATACCAACAAGGTGCACCTTCCTTTTGGGAGATCATTTCATAAGAACTCTAGAGTTAAGCGTGCTTGACTTGGAGCAATTTAGGGATGGTTGACCTCCTGGGAAGTTTCTCAGGATGTGGGCGAGTGAGGATAAAGCTTACTAAAAGGACATGTGTTGGTTTGTGGGGCCAGTCCACAAGCCCTTAATGATACTTTCGGCCGAGGGGAGTGGTTGGGGTGTTTCAGATAGTATCAGAGAAACCCTGTTACTACAAGTTACACCCATGAATGGAAGGGCCTAGGGTAGCTTCTAGCAGGGGCCGATTATTGGGCTATATGAGATGTATAATGCGCAATGAAGACG
The DNA here is from genome assembly GCA_948294925.1 of Codiaeum variegatum. Taxonomy (NCBI): domain Eukaryota; kingdom Viridiplantae; phylum Streptophyta; class Magnoliopsida; order Malpighiales; family Euphorbiaceae; genus Codiaeum; species Codiaeum variegatum. Next base: position 3,672 of record CAOJBK015892523.1, on the reverse strand, counting down.
TTGCGATGAATAAGTGGGGGTGAATGAATACCCCCAAAATTTGTGATTAGAAAGAGGATAAAAGGATTTGATGGTACTACCTATACCAAAAAGGTGCACCTTTCTTTTGGGAGCTCATTCAATAAGAACTATAGAGTTAAGTGTGCTTAACTTGGAGCAATTTAAGGATGGGTGACCTCTTAGGAATTTTCACAGGATGTGGGTGAGTGAAGATAAAGCCTACTGAAAGGACATATGTTAGTTTCTGGGGCCAGTCCATAAGCCCTTAGTGATACTTTCGACTGAGGGGAGTGGCCGGTGTGTTAATTACATTTCTAAGGGTAAATAGGTTCCTATTGGAACTAACAAAAATGGATCCAAAACAAAATGAGTACCATCAAAGAGTTGAGTTCTTGTGTTTTTATAGGCTATCATCTAATCCAAGCAAGAGAAATGGGTCATTGATAGCAGATGCTCAAAGCACATGACCGATGATAAAAGGAAATTCCTCAAGCTTGAAGAGAAAGATAGAGGAAATGTGAGCTTTAGAGACAACTCCAAAGGTAAAATTTGTGGAGTTGGCACAGTAAGTAATGATGATTTTACTATTTCTAAAGTGTTGTTTATGCACAACTTGAAGTATAATATGCTTAGTGTTAGTAAATTGTGTTACAAGGGTTATAGAGTCTAATTTGATGCATGCATTTGTAAGGTTATTGACATTAAGATAAACAAAATTGCATTCATTGGTTACTGCAAAGGCAATGTGTATATGGTGGTCTTGAGCAATCAAGAAACTAACCATCTTTGCTTATTTTCCTCAAAGGATGAAGATCCTACTTTATGGCATAAGAGACTGGGCCATGCAAGCATGAATGTTCTATCTAAACTTTCAAGAAAGGATTTGGTAAAAGGTTTTCCCAAAATTGCTTTAAAAAATGAAAGTGTTTGTGATGCGTGTGCTAAGGGCAATTTAGGGATGGGTGACCTCCTAGGAAGTTTCTCAAGATGCGGGCGAGTGAGGACAAAGCCCACTGAAAGGATATGTGTTGGTTTGTAGGGCCAGTTCACAAGCCCTAAGTGATACTTTTATCCTAGGGGAGTGGCCAGGGTGTTACAGCCAATTACATTTCTAAGAGTAAATAGGTTCTTATTAGAATTAACAAGAATGGATCCAAAACAAAATGGGTACCATCAAAGAGTTGAGTTCTTGTGTTTTTATAGGCTATCATCCAATCCAAATAAGAGAAATGGACGATTGATAGTGGATGCTCAAAGCACATGACCAGTGATAAAAGGAAATTCCTCAAGCTTAAAGAGAAAGATAGAGGAAATGTGAGCTTTGTATACAACTCCAAAGGTAAAATTTGTGGAGTTGGAACAATAGGTAATAATGATTTTACTATTTCCAAAGTGTTGTTTATGTATAACTTGAAATATAATTTGCTTAGTGTTAGTAAATTCTGTGATAAGGGTTTTAGAGTCTCATTTGATGCATGCATTTATAAGGTTATTGACATTAAGATAAAAAAAATTGCATTCATTGGTTACAGCAAGGGCAATGTGTATATGGTGGTCTTGAGCAATCAAGAAACTAACCATCTTTGCTTATTTTCCTCAAAGGATGAAGATCTTACTTTATGGCATAGGAGACTAGGCCATGCAAGTATGGATGTTCTATCCAAACTTTCAAGAAAGGATTTGGTAAAAGGTTTACCTAAAATTGCTTTTAAAAATGAAAGTGTTTGTGATGCTTGTGCTAAGGGCAAGCACTCTAGAAGTTCTTTTTACCCTAAAAATATGATTTCAACTTCTAAACCATTACAACTTTTACACCTTGATTTGTTTGGTCTAACTAGAACATCTAACCTTGGGGTAAGCATTATTGTTTGGTCGTTGTTGATGATTTTTCACGTTTTACACAGGTGTTAATTCTTGCACATAAATGTGATGCATTAGTGCATTCATGCCCTTAGAAAACTCTTTACAAAATCAAAAAGGTTATTTAATTACATGCATAATAAACGATCACAGAACTGAATTTGAAAATTCTAATTTTGAAAAATATTACATTGAGCATAATTTTTCCAAACCTAGGAATCCTAAAAAAAATGGTATTGTTGAGAGGAGAAATAGATCATTAGTAGACATGGCTAGGATCATGCTTTGTGAAAATGATTTTCCTAAATATTTTCGGGCCTGATCCGTGAACAATTCTTACTACATCATTAATAGGGCTATGATTAAACCCATACTCAAAAAGATCCCTTACGAGTAATGGAAAGGTAAGAAGCCCAATAATTCATATTTTCATGCATTTGGTTGTAAGTGCTATGTGCATAACAATGGTAAGGATAATTTGAAAAAATTTGATACTAAATCAGATGAAGCAATTTTCTTAGGTTATTTTAGTCATTCTAAGGCTTAGAGGGTCTTCAACAAGAGGGCACTCTTAGTTGAAGAATCCATTCATGTTATTTTTGATGAATTTTCTTCTAAGTGTATATCATGGAATGATGACCATGTAGAGGCAATAGAAGACATGATGGATGACTTGATATTAGAAGAGAAGAGACATGAGCAACTAAAGTCTAGTGAAGACTCAATAAACCAAAAGGATATGGTTCCAATAGTTGATGGAGTGGAGGTTCAATCAAATGAACACATGGAGATTTAAGCCACTTTACACTAAAGGGAGACTCAACATCCAAGGGTGAGGAATGAAGTTGAGGGAACTCAAATAATTAGAAATCCTACCTAAGGAGTGAGGACAAGGTCACAAGTCCACAACACATGTGAATTTGTGGCATTTTTATCCTTGATGGAGCTGAAAGGTGTAGAAAAGTCTATTGAAGATGAGCATTGGGCACCATCCATGCATGAGGAGCTCAACTAATTTGAGAGGAGCCAAGTATGGACCCTAGTACCAAGTGGGTCTTCCATAACAAACTTGATGAATCCAGAAATGTGGTAAGAAACAAAGCTCATTTGGTAGCTAAGGGATATTCTCAAGAGGAAGGAATTTTCTAAGTCTATGCAAGGTGAATTCGAAATGAGCATGATGGGAGAACTAAATTTCTTCTTGGCTTTGCAAAGCAAGCAATTAGTGCATGGAACCTTAGTTCACCAAATGAAACATGTAAAGAAGTTTCCCAAAAAGTTTGATATGGATGTGGCAAGACCACACAATACTCCTATAAGCACTACGATCAAGATGGATGTAGATTCTAAAGGTAATTTCACTGACTCTAAACTTTATATAAGTATGACAGGGTCTTTACTTTATTTGATTGCATCTAGACCCGATATTTTGCATAGTGTATGCATGTGTGCTAGATTCCAATCGAATCCTATGGAATCCCATCTAGCATGTGTTAAACGAATCTTAAGATACCTAGTGGATATGCCAAATCTTGGTTTGTGGTATCCAAAAGGTCCTTCTTTCGATTTGGTTGGCTATTCAGATGTGGACTTTGCTGGATGTAAGCTCGATAGTAAAAGCACTAGTGGTACATGTCAATTTCTAGGTGGCATACTAGTATCATGGTTTTCTAAAAAGAAAAATTAAGTTGCATTATCAATTGTGGAAGCTGAGTATGTAGCAGTTGCGTATTGTTGTACTCAAATTCTTTGGATGAAAATGCAATTTGAGGATTATGGCAAAACATTACATTGCTTTCCCATTAAATTTGA
>CAOJBK015891993.1:0-12176 GCA_948294925.1 Codiaeum variegatum | reverse complement strand
GAGTCATCTCTCATTGCCAGACTTGTGCTCAACAAAGGAGATAAACCATGGATCCTGAGTGAATTGAAGAGTTCTTTGACAAAGGTCTGGGGACTTCACGAACCATGAAGGTTGATTTCGCTTGGTAAGGGATATTTTTACATTCTCCTTAAATCACCAGAAATTAAGCTGGTAGTATGGAGTTGGAGGGTAGTTTCTTCAAAGCCTGATATTTTGCATTTGCAAAAGTGGACTCCGAATTTCGATCCTTCAGCTCAGAAGTCGTCTACAACACGTGTGGGTTAAGTTTTATGGTCTCCTTTAGGAGTATTGGGACTATCAAATTTTGAGTGACATTGCAAAGGGCATAGAAGGTTTAATTTGTATTGATCGCATGACGCTAGAAGGCGATTACGGCCACTTCGCACGACTCCTCATTAATGTGGACTTAGCTTCCAGATACGTTGCGTATTGAGCGTAAAGGAAAAACTTCTGGATATATGTGATATATGACAATCTTCCATCTTTTTGTATTACTTGTTCTTTGATTGGACATCGCAATTATGAATGTAGGAGAAATATTTGACCTGAGCAACAACTTGTTAAGCAGGACAGTAAGGGGGCTCGCTCTAAGTCTAGGGGCTGTTCTAGAGTTTGAAAGGAGTGGAGGCCTATTTCCATAAATAATAGTACAATCCCTGTAACAAAAATTTTACAGTGTATTCAGATAGATGTTGGCTCAGATAGGGACAATTGCGATTTTGGGAAGAATACCGAAGGGGTTGATGATATGCAACGTGACCATATACAGCTGACAATAATGAGGATGACACTTGTAATGAAGGAGAGATTGATCCTTCAGAATGTCATACAGCTAACCATAATGAGGACGACATTTGTGCTGCTGCTATTGGCAATTTAAGAGTTGTGAATGAGGGTATTGTTCACATGGCAGATGCCTCTTCTGCTTGTGATAGTAATGCAAATCAACAGTCCAACAAACCTGATTATATGGAAGAGCAGAACCATAATGCTGAACCGACAGTTAGGCAACGAGATCCTTCGACTTTATGGGCTGATCAGGTGGAAAAAGAAGCTGAAGAGGAAGGGGAATGGCAGACCAAAACTGGTAAAAAAAGCTTCAAAGATGTAGGAAATTGACAAAACAGTCTATTGTCCTAAGCGAGAGAACATGCATCCTCGATGTGTTTCTGATGAAAGTATTCTTTTGGAATTGTAGGGGTATTACTAATGCAGATACCCAAAGAGTTTTGCAAAGTTTTTGTGATTGATTTTCTCCAGACTTGATTTGCCTAGCTGAGCCTATAGTTGCTTTCTCTAGAATTCCTAGTTCCTTCTGGAACCAGCTCAATATGACACTGGTGGCGGTTCATTCGAAGCCTTTGCCTTCGCTATGGGTTCTATGCAAAAATGGTTTTGTAGTTTTTGATTCCTTTGTTGCTAATTAGTTTATTTTTGTTGATTTTTTTAATTAACAATATGCCTCATAAGTTTTGCTTTATGTATGCAAGTGTCCATGCTTCTCAGTGCAGGAACCTTTGGTGTGATTTTAAAGCTTTGAAATCTTCAGCTCCTACTAATTAGGTAATACTTGGTGATTTTAATTCAATTCTTAGAGCTTATGAGAAAATCGGCATTCCTCCCCCTTCTAGTCCATGGTTAGACTTCAAATCTTTTATTGAAGATCATGATTTGAATGAGATTCCCACTACTGGTTCCTTGTACACTTGGTGTCAGGGGGGCATTAACACTTCTCGGGTAGAAAGTAGAGTTGATATGGCTCTCATTTCTTTAGATTTTTAAACTAATTGGAGTTGAGTATCCTGCTCTTTCCTTGCTCAACACAATTTTGATCATGCTCCTTTATTATTGTCTTGTGAATTATTGCCTCATGTGACTAAGTTTCCTTTTAGATTTGGTTCGACGTGGATTACTCATCCTGATTTAAGGTCTTTTGTTCAACATGTTTGGCGTGATGCCCTTGCTATTGGGAATCCTAGGCAAAGTGTGTGCTCCAAGTTGCTATTTTTGAGACAAAAGATTAAAAATTGGAATAAAAATGTTTTTGGGAACTTATCTAATAATATTGAGACAACTCGAATTAATCTTGAGCTTATTCAAGCAGAGATTGTTGCTTATGGGGTGTTGGATGCTCTTCTTAGAGATGAAATGGCTACCCATGCTCAACTAGATTTACACCTGAAGCAACAAGAAATTCTTAGAGAGAAGAGTTGTATCAAGTGGTTGCAAGTTGGGGATCGTAATTCTACCTTTTTCCATGGTTACCAAAATCGGAGGAAGGTAAAGAATGGCATTCATAGTCTTCTAATTAATGATCATCTCTCTTTTGACCAATATGACATTCAACGGCATATAATCTCGTACTATGAGAACCTTTTCACCAAAAATGGAGATGTAGCAGCTAATCCTGGAATTTTTAGTGAGGTGATACCTTCTCGTCTCTAAAGAGGAGAATGAAAGTCTAATTAGAGTTCCTTCAGCTGATGAGATCAAGTATGTTGTCTTTTTTATGGATGTCAGCAGCCCCCAGGGCCAGATGGCTTTACAGGCTTGTTTTATACTACTTTTTGGGACATTATTCACATTGAAGTTTGTATGGCAGTAAAATATTTCTTTCTTATAGGGAAACTTACTAATGGTTTCAACTCCAACAATATGGTCTTGATTCCAAAGTTTTCTGAAGCCAACTATATTTTTTATTTTAGGCCAATCATGTTTGGAAATTTTACCTTTAAAATTATTACGAGAATTATTGTTGGTTGTTTGTGTCTTATTGCAACCAGGGTGATATCTAAGAATTAGTTTAGAATTTTGAAGCATAGATCAATTGCAGATTGCATTGTTGTTGCCTTTGAGGGTGTCAATCTCTTGGATTTTCGCTACTATGGTGGAAATATGGCCATGAAAGCAGATATTGATAAGGCATTTAATACTCTAGTGTGGGATTTTGTTATTTTGGTATTGGGAGCTTTTGGGTTTTTGGATACCTTTTGTAGGTGGTTCCTTGCTATCTTCCAATCTGTAAGAATTTCTATTTTGATCAATGGAGAACTGAATGGCTATTTTTCATGTTCCAGGGGAGTGCGTCAAGGCGACCCTTTATCGCCTTTGATCTTTTTCCTAGCAAAGGATTTTCTTAGCAATAAACTTTCCAATTTGGTAGATTCGGGTACTTTTAGACCTATGAGTACAAGTTTTGCAGCCTTCCCCACTCACTTATTCTATGCCGATGATATCTTGATTTTCTACAAAGCTTCAAAGTCTAATATTGCAACTTTGAACTTGCTATTTGATGAGTATGGTCGGTTATCTGGGTAACTTGTTAATTTGAGCAAATCTCACATCTTCTTCGGCAAGAGAATTTCTATTGGTAGAGCCACACAGCTTCGTGAGGCTATTGGTATGAAAAAATGTATGTTTCCTTTTATGTTTCTTGGTGTTCCACATTTTGTGGGGGATCCTAGGGAAAAATGGTTACAACTTTTAGCAAATCGTATCATTTCTCGATTTTCTAAATGGAAAGGTGAGACTCTCTCTCAAGCTGGCCATCTTACATTGGTTAATTCAGTGATTAGTAGCTCTCTGCTCCATTCATTCTCAGTTTATCATTGGACATCCAACTTAATTTGTCACTTGGAGAAAGCAATAATGAACTTTCTTTGGATTGGTTCTGTGATATCTAGAAAGTTTTCCTTTGTTCCTTTGAATGTTTGTTTCCTTCTAATCAAAGAGGGTGGGATTGGTATGAAATGTCTGAGCACTATTAATGATGCATTATTATGCAAACTTGCCTGGAAATTTATTGGTAATAGTTTGTTCCCTTTGGACTCTCTAAATTCATATTTCTCAACTCTTTTGGTGCTCCAAAGGCTGCTTATTCCTATTCATCAATTTGTAAATCTATTAAAAATTGCTATGTCTCAATCAGAGAGGATTCTCTTTGGTTGATTGGAGACAATAGCAACTTAAATTTCTAGCATGACAGGTGGATCGTTCCTACGGTGGCGGAGCAAACTGGTTCTCGGGCTACTAATCTTTGTGGTTATATTTCTCTTTTCTGTTCGAACATAGTTTGGAAAATTCCATGGGCTTTGGAGCTTGCATTTCCTCCTATAATGGAATGCATAAACAAAGTTCAAGGCCTACATGGAACAATTGATCATTGCATTTGGATTAATTCGGTTAGTGGTAAGGTGACGTCAAAGTTGTGTTAGGAGTTTCAAAGGTTTAAGGGGACTATTTGCAGCTAGTCGAAGGCTATTTGGTAGGCCTATATTCCTCCCTCTCATTCTCTTACATGCTAGAAGGTTATGCATTACAAGCTAGCTATTGAAGATGCTCTTGCTCGTTGAGGTTTCCACTTGCCGTCGATGTGCAAGCTGTGTAGTTGCGCAACTGAAAAAGATTTACAGTTTGTTTCTTTTTTGCTCATTTTAACTTGTTGTATGGCATGCTATTACATCGTTGTTTGGTGTTTCTTTCGGCAGCCATGCATCGGTTAAGGAGTTTCTTGAGGCAACACTTCTCAAAATTTTCAACTCGTAACTAACAGCTATTTGGCAAATAGCTATGGCTACATTAGTTTTGGAAAACTAGAAATGCATAGATCTTTCTTGATGAAGCTACTGATTGGCATCTTTTCCTAGGCAAATCTGGAATTCTTTGGCTGAGTGTAAATTTTCCAGGCACATAACGATGTATAATAGCATTAAAGAAAGGCATATTCTCCAGTAGCTGAATATAGAGGGAATTCTGCCAAGAGCTCCTAAGGTAATTTCAATTAGATGGATGCCGCTTCTTGCAAACTAGGTCAAAGCTAATACTAATGGTTCATTTGTAGTTGATGATAATTCCTCTAAAGTAGGCAGAGTTTTTCGTAACACCAGAGGCTATGCGATTGGCAGTTTCGCATTCTCAACTGGTAACTTTAATGCCTACATTACATAATTAAGAGCAGTGATGTTTGTAGTTATGAAAGCCTAGGAAAAAAGTTAGAATAACTTATGGATTGAAAGTGATTCTACTTATGTGGTTGGCATCTTCAAAGCTAACACGCATGATGTTCCTTGGTAAGTTATGCATCTTTGGTCTAATTGTATGGAGGTTATGAATTCTATGCATGTTGTCATATCCATATATACAGGGAGGGCTATGTTGTTGCAGATCGTTTGGCTAATTATGGTCGTACTTGCACGGAGATCACTTGGTGGCAAAATTATGCTCATTTCTATGGTTCATTGATTTATGATGGTTTTAGTAGTAGAGAACATTTTGATTTTTGTAAGTTTTATTCTTTCGCTTCATTGGCCTTTGGTTTGCACTGCATTACTCCTTTCTTTTATTTTAATAATATTTTGAGTCTAAGACTATGAACATGTTGCTTCATTTGTGCCAACCTAATTGGGATGATCTGCAGCCAGTAACTGAATTTTAGAACTCAATTTTATAAAAAAAAATCATTACCTTAAATAATGTATTTTTTTAAAGGACTGTTATTAAAGAAATGGATGAAGTGATACATTTTTGAATTCTTTAGTATAGCAATAAAATACAACTTCATATGCTTAATACAAACAAGTATAAAGGTTTACGGAGAAATTGAAAGATACATTAGATCCACATTTATAAGTGTTTCAATTTTAATAGGAAATGATAATAATAAAGGAAGAATAACTTCCATGCTTGTTTTGAAGTATTCTAAACTTAAAGATTTTAAGAAGAAGTAGATTAACAACTTCCATAGTTTTATTAATTTTATCAAATTTCTCATTAACATTATATTAAAATAAAAGATAGTAATAACATTAACATAATTTTTCCAATGTTAACTTTACTAAAAATTAATTAACTTTTATTTATGGAATTAAAATTTATAGGAGTTAGTAATTTTAGTGTAATTAAAAATTTTAATCTTTAATAAATTTTTAAAAAGATTTGATTATGGCTAATAATGATCATGTCTGTGTCACTACCACTGGAGCTCACCATGACTTCATACTTTTATATCAAACCAACAATATAGATGCTTCTATCTAATAATTCCTACCAATCTAATTTTAATATTAATTTTATAAAATTTTAAAATAAATTTTGATTGGCATTAACTATCGTCAAATTTGATTCAATGCTACTAAAGATAGTATTGGAATGGTGGGACAAGAGTCTAGTTAGACAGGTGAATCTATAGTAACGGTAGTAATTGTCGGTGTCAAGTCACCGTTAAGTAGTGTCTGTTCTATAATTTTAGGTTCTATAAGATGATATGGGTCAGGATCAATCCAACACTAAGTGAATTAATGACATTGATGGAATGGTGGAGATAAAGACCTAGTTAGATAGGTGGACCCATAGTGACGATAATAATTTTCGGTGTCAAGTCATCATTAAGTAGTATCAGTTCTATGGTTTTAGGTTTTATAGAGTGATATGGGTCAAGGTTGACTTAATACTAAGTGAATTTGGATTTCAAATTAATTAAGAGAGATAATAAGAAAAAATTATTTCAAATTGAGAGTAGATTTTCCACCCTAATTTTTTGTAAAGGGTATAAATGGAAACTAATTATGTTTATTTGACCTAACAGTCCCTTGTCCCACCATTTCCATTCCACCTATGTTGTTAATTCACTTAGTACTGGATCGACCTTGACCCATATCATCCTAAAAAATCTAAAACTATAGAACCAACACTACTTAATAATGACTTGACACTGGAAATTACTACTAGCACTTTAGACCCGCCTATCCAACTAGGTCCCTGTCCCCACTATTCCAACATTGTCGTTAATTCACTTAGTACTGGGTTGACCCTGATCCATAGCATCTTATAAAATCTAAAATCATAGAACCGACACTATTTAACGGTGATCTGACACCTGCAATTACTACCGAACTATTGATGCACCTATCCAACTAGGCCTACGTCCCCACCTTTCCAACATTTCGTTCCTCCAATGTTGTCAATTCACTTACTATTGGGTCGACCTTGACCCATAACACCCTATAAATCCTAAAACCATAGGATATTTAACGATGACTTTACACTGGTAATAACTACCAGCGCTATGGATCCACCTATCAAACTAGGCTTATGTCCCCACCATTATATTCCATTGATGTCGTTAATTCATTTAGTACTGGGTCAATCCTGACCCATAACATCCTATAGAACCTAAAACCATAGAACCAACACTACTAACGTTGACCTGGCACTAGCAATTACTACCAGCACTATGGATTCATCTATCCAACTAGGTCCATGTCCCACCATTCCAACATTCCGTTCCACCGATGTTGTTAATTCACTAAGTATTGGGTCGACCCTTACCCATTACACCCTATAAATCCTAAAACCATAGGATGACCGATACTTAATGGTGACTTGACACTAGCAATTACTAGTGGTGTTATGGATCCACCCATCAAACTAGGCATATATCCCCACCTTTTCACCATTTCGTTTCATCGATGTCGTTAATTCATTTAGTACTGGGTCGATCCTGACCCATAACACCCTATACAACCTAAAACCATAAAATCGACACTACTTAATGTTGACCTGACACCGACAATTACAACCATCACTATGGATCCACCTATCCAACTAGGCCCATATCCCACCATTCCAACATTTCATTCCACCGAATTCATTAATTCATTTAGTACTGGGTCGACCCTGGTCCATAATACCCTATAAAACCTAAAACCATAAAATTAACACTACTTAACAGTGACCCGACATCAACAATTACTACCTACACTATAGATGCACCTATCCAACTAGGCATATGCCCTACCATTCCAACATTTTATTCCACCGATGTCATTAATTCACTTAGTACTTGGACAACCCTGATCCATACCAATCTATAGAACCTAAATCCATATAACTGACTACTTAACGGTAATCTGACACCGACAATTACTACAAACACTGTGGATGCACCTGTCTAACTAAGCCTATGCCCCTTACCATTCCATCATTTCATTCCACCAATGTCGTTAATTCACTTAGTACTCGGTTGATCCTGATCCGTACCAACCTATAGAACCTAAATCCATAGAACTGACTACTTAACGTTGACCTGAAACCGGCAATTACTACAACACTATGGATCCACCCATCCAACTAGGCCCATATCCCACCATTCCAACATTTCGTTCCATTGAAGTCATTAATTCATGTAGTACTAGGTCGACCTTGACCTATAATATCCTATAAAATCTAAAACCATAAAATCGACACTAGTTAACAGTGACCCAACATCGACAATTACTACTGAAACTATGGATGAATCTATCCAACTAGGCCTATGCCCCCTACCATTCCAACATTTCATTCCATCGATGTCATTAATTCACTTAGTACTCGGTTGACCCTGGCCCATACCAACTTATATATCCTAAATCCATAGAACCGACACTACTTAACGATAACCTGACACCGAAAATTACTACTGACACTACGGATACACCTATCCAACTAGGCCCATGTCTCCACCATTCCACTGATGTCGTTAATTCATTTAGTACTTGGTCCCCATAACACCCTATTGAATATAAAACCATTGAATCGACACTACTTAATGTTGACCTGATACCGACAATTACTACCGATACTCAGCTATGACTTTTAGGAATGTGCCCTTGATCTGGGCTTAGATCGATGATTATGGACTCGTTCGAGGCTCTTGAAACAATTCAGGTGATCCAGATCTATGGCTTCGGAGTTGGGCCTCTCTCATGGCTTAAATTGATTTTCTAGGGATAAGGGCTAGTCCATTTTACTCTTTGATCCCTAGGGTATTGGAGTGATATCAACAGTGCTATTTATATTAAATAAGTCGTGATAATCTAATTCATGTCTTATATTATATTTTTTTCGGCACTGCCTTTAATATTTATACTTTATAAATTATTTTATTCAAATTATAATATAATAAGTTCGATTTATATTATTCCCTTTGTCCGAAATTAATTGTCTAAAATTTTCAGTCAATGTCAAAATAAAATATCTTTGGCTACCAATTTCTTAAAAAATATATAATATAATAATATATAAATAATATCATAATATTTGTTTTAAAAAATACTTTCATAAAATTATATTCTTAAAAAAATTGTATATCATACAATAATAAAAAAATGATCAAAATACCATCTAGAAGACTGTAAAAAGTAAATTTGGACGGTCAATTCAGGACGAAATGAGTATATTTTTATTAATTAAATAGTATTTATTATTGTGTTATGTAGTTTTTTTTTTATTATAATATACTTATAAAGTTTATTTTGAATTTTATGAAATGAGATAATAAAATTTAGAATCCATTATTATAATAGTCAAGGTTTTACTCAAATTTGAGTATATAAAATTTAAAAACAAAACTTTTGAAATCAAAATTTATATACTGCTTATGAAATAAGCTTAATTATTATGAAATAATATGAATAGTTACACTTGAAAGATATAAACACCTTAGGGGTTTGTTTGAAATGAAGGATTTGAAATCCATGACAAATCTATGGAATTGAAAACCCACATTCCACGTGCGATTTCAAATCATTCATTTTTTAAAATTTAAATGATGATGGATTTTAATAAATTTATGAATTTCAATTTTAGTTTTTCAAACCAAACAATAATCAAATTTGAAATCTATGAATTTTATGAAATTTACCATTGAATTCATCCATGCCAATCGATCTCTTAGTTATATTTTACCATATCATCAACAAAAAAAAAAGATTATATTAAACAAATAAATAGTCAAATACAAATAAATTGAGAAAAAAAAATGATCTTATAAGATATGAAAAAAAATGATCTTATAAGATATGTTTTGCTTTATATATGCATTCATGGTGTAATGCATTATATGTTATTTGCATATGCATCTGATTAACACTCCAAATGCTACATATGTTTTGACACCATGTATTAAAAAAATTTACTAGTTAGAAAAAAAATAAATTAGATTGATTACATTAGTTATTATTACCTATTTTCAAAGAATTATAGATAAAACCAAATATAATAAATCAGATAAAGATAATTAAAAAAATTTTAAATTCAAATTGATTAAGTAAAATTTTATGAAGGGTAAAATTGAATTTAATTTTTTTACTCATAAATACCTATAATTTAATGTGAATTTTTTCTAAATTATCAATCGTCTGAATCAAATTGATCCCTTTAGTATTATTCAAATATTAAATTATTATTATTATTTTATACATTAAACATTATTGTCTTTAAAATTTTTTTGGTGCATAATGAAGAGAATGAAAGCTAGTTTTTTTTTTTTTGCCGAGTAAATAAAAACTAATTTATTGTTTAGAGAAAAATATGCACTTAACATCAGATGAATATCTTTAAAATTTCTGATGGTAGGGATTTTTTTTAAATATATATTTTGCCAAATGGATTTTTTATATAAGATGTGGCAAAATTAGAATTTAATACTCCGTTCTTTTTTTTTTCCAACAAATTATTCAATTTTCTAGAATGTAGTAATATTTCTTTTTTTTTTTTTAAACCTAGTAATAATTCTATTGTTAAGCCCATAAAAAATAATTTATATTAAATATTATTCAGATTTTTTAATTAAAATTTATGGAAAAAAGATAGCCTAGTAAGTGGACTTTAGCATTTTGTCTGCCACGACGTCACACTCTCTCATGGACCTTTTCCATCCGATTTTACCTAAATAACCTTCAACCATTTTCTTATTAATTGCTTTTCCTGCGTTTTGTCGGCCTTTTTTTTTTCAAAAACTCATTATACTTTCTTTTTTTTTTCCAGAAACTTCAATTAAAAAATGTTAGGCTTTGATGGGCACAATGCCTGAAAACTTCCTATCTTTAAATTTAGATTAGACTGGATTAAGATATCTGTACAATGAACAGAGTGAGTTAAGAGAATTAGGCTTATTATCTAGCAATTGCACTCTGACACTCAAGTCAGTAATAAACTTAGATCCCTTTAAATTATCACAGAATTTTTTAGAAGAATAAGTTATTAAAGTATTTTGGGCTAATTTCACGTACCTTGAAAAGTATGTCATCATTGAATATTTATAATGATTTCCTAGGTCACGTGTCTTATTATAAGAAAGCCACGTGGAAGCCTCTATGCAAAGCAATGCGTAATCTTCTCAAGGAATGACATTTGTTAAGGCTGAACTTCTGACATGTGTCATGAGGAGAGTGGCCGAAGGTCCTATTCGAGATATACTTTCGGTATATCTTATGGTGAGGCCTGAAGTAGAAGAGGATGGGCTTGGGCCTAGATCCTTACTTTCTTTAGATTTTTAGACGTCTTTTGGCCCAGGTCCACTAGAACCACTTAGATTGATCCGTTTCATTCTAGGAACGCTTTGAGACCTTTATTCTTTATTTGGGCTTTTCTCCTCATGGTGTCGACAGCTTCTACTCCCTTCGATCAGAGATTTGGGTTGTCTAAGTATAGTTTTGTAGGCTTCGTCCCTTATTTGAACGAAGCTTAAGTGCAATGAGCTTTTATACAACTCGCCACGTGATTTTCCGCTATTTAAAAAGTTTTTCCATGTGTCGCATTTTGAGTTACAATGGTCGAGAAGATGAAAAGTCCTATAGAAGGTCTATATATATCTCATTTGACATGTCCCTTTCTTGACTTGCTTTCCTTTCAACATTTCTTATCTTCTTTGACCTAACCCTATTTTCTTTCAACCACCAACACTCTCTGCTATTCAAATGGCTTGCACTAGACCGCATCAGGGATCCAAGGCTACCTCCATCAGTCAAGAGGAATTCATCATCAACTCTCTGGTCCCAGTTTGGAGAAAAGTGGTTCCCAAGTCGAAGATTAATTGGGAGCCTCTTTAGGTCAACTTCGTTAGTATTTCCTCAGAGGTTTCTTTCATATTTCCTTCTCCGGCTCACCACATCTTCCACGAGGATCCTATTATGAATGTTTCTGTTGGTCGGTAAGATTACGTTATTTTTCTACAACCACATGGTTCGAGGCCTTTTTCTTCCTCCCTCCGACTTCTTTCTCAACATTTTTAGGCACTTTGGTGTGCTACCCTTTACCCTTACACCAAATTCAATTCTAGACATCCACGGATTTGAGGTCCTATGTTATTTTTTGGGGATTGTTTCCCCTTCGATGGA
>CAOJBK015891710.1:0-10038 GCA_948294925.1 Codiaeum variegatum | reverse complement strand
GGTCTTGAAGATAGTTGCATCAATGTTCAATTTTATCCACTGGTTTGCTGGTTTGGTCCACACCACATTGTTAAAATCTTTATTGAAGGTCATTGTATTTAGGCTTGCATTGTTTCCATATACCACTTTAGCATTATGCCACTAGGAGAGGATACGCCCCGCCATATTGAGGACAACAACGGCACTGCAGGTCCTCTTTTTCTAGATGAGGTTATTGTGTTGGAACTAAAGGCACTATAAAATCACCACTGCTAGCTCCTGGTTTTCCTTGTTGTTGGCGTAAAAAAACTGTTGCAACTAAGTAAGATTGGACTTTCTGTTAGCCGGGTCTTTCCATTCTAGAACAGCCAGTCTGTGATCCCACCTCTAAAGTAAAGGGTTAGGCGAGAAACCTTTTTCCTTTCTTATTGAGAACACTAGCTCAACAACAAGAAAGAAAGCTCTAAAACCAGTATAGTAAGAAAGGGAATCGTCAACCACCCCTCTCCCAAAGGGAAGAGAAGGAGTTATCGGTGTGGTCTTTGTCCCTCTTTGTTAGAAGTAACTTCAAGATCAACAGCGTTGAATGGAAAATTAAACTACTAGCAAGCGCTAGGTGTGATGTGCAACATCCATATAGGAAAGTTTCTCCCATTACAAAGGTTTCATATGTCGCCTCTTTCTACCCATCCACCCAAGTAATATAGTCAAATCACTTTATTTGATAAGAAAGAAGCCTTTTTCTACAGCTCCAGAGCTGTCGGCTAGAATATATTAAAGCTACCTATACCTATTAAGTTAACGGACATTTTCACACAATTAGTTGCTACTATTCATTTCATACTCGACGAGACAATCCTATTGCTGGTGTAGTAAACGAAGATGAAGCATAATCTTATTTCCTTACTTGACCTTCTTGCAAGGAGACCAAAGAATTAGGCAACAGAGAAATATTAAGTAAGAGAGATATGGTTGGGGAGAACTGAACCTAGATGCCAAGGTAAGATTCCAGTGGAGATGAAGACCATCAGACACCGATTCTGAGGATTCATGACACAATACAAGAGAGAGATGGAGTCATTTGGTTGCTTGGGAAACTCGATCTCAGAGATTGTGCTTATAAAGCTTAGTTTTCATTCCAACTGCAGGCCAGGTTTCCTTTAAAGGCCATTCTTTTTGGCATCATCCCATTTCGAGTCAATTAACATCGACTAACTTCTTATATCTCAATTACATCGAGCCTCAGTTACATCGAACCTCGGGTGGTGCCATAATCTGTTTTACATACAATAATGTGTTGAACTACTTCAACAAGTATGCGCGTAAGATATCCAACATCTGATGTTTATACAACAGTGTCGACAACCAAACTCCATAGCAAGAAATTATATATTTATATTTTGTTAAAGATAGTCCTACGAAACCTGGAACCAACAACATTACATATACCATACTATTATAGAAGACATAAGTACCTGTTAGACTATGAGACTCGTACACCCGAAATTGGTGAGCTACTACAGCCCCTTAAGTCAAGAGCTAATAGTACTATCATCATCAGCAAAGGATATCATAACTATGGTTAATACATTTTTTCTTTCTTGCCATATACCCGAAATGCAAACTAAGTAGGAACATGTGAACTAAGCCCAAGGCATGATGTTTTAAGATTGGTCCTAGCATGGTTTTCTAAGCATGGTGTTCCAACTTCAGAGAACTCATCAAAATCCTCTATTGGAGAAGTTTCTCCCTTTTTTAGTTTACACATAATAACTATGGCTCTGGAATGTCTTCTTATCAAATAAATAGAGTATAATAAGTAAAGTAGTATAAATAACCCTCATGCTAACATACAAAACTGGTCATAAAATAGGCAAAAGAGATGAAGGCCAAAGCATTGACTGAAGAGTGGGGGAAAGATGTATTCGCCTTTTACTTCTTCTCCACCTACTGACTGCTACTTGACCAGATGCTTCCTATTTCTTATTCATAGATCGGAGATTAAAATGTTATTACTGCGACTGAAGCTTATTCAATAGATAGAAAGTCTTACCTACACCTATTCTTTATAGGACTTATCAATATCAACTACTTTAACAGGCTCTCCAAGGAGAGAATAAGAAGTCCTAGTGAGAAGAAATGGAACTGGTTTGCTTTGTGAAAGAAAAAAGACATTTGAGATTACTCACTGGAAATTGGCACTCCTTATCACTCGAATTGGAACTGAACTGGCTCGCTTGTAGAAGGAATTGGCCTTGGACCTGCAACTCCATCGATGTAAGCTCGTCTGGACCATTCCTATCCCATCCATAAAGAATATGCCCTACTATTGAGGGACATAAGAACTCTTAGCTGTAGCCTTCTTCAGGGATTGAAATGCTTGGCCATTCATCGAGAAGATAAAACTCACATGCTTTCCTTTTTTGCTTTTGTTGGGACTGTTTGATTGGGGATAGGGACAACAATGAGCTCTCCTGTTGGCTAAGTGGTACCTAATACTCATTTTATCACCGAATGGCTTGAAGAGAATTCTCTTGTAATTAGCTTGCAAAGAGAAAGACTAGAAAGAAATGGCTCACATGAAAGCACAAACAACTTCAATTGGATAAGCTAGCCTAACAACAAAGCATTACTACTTACCTATGTTATTAATATGAATTTCTAGGTTATACTCCATATTCATAGGGCTATCCACTACTCCAACTTTTACTCGATCTCAGGCCATAGGGAATGGAGTAGTAGGACTCACAATGGATAGAAGAGCTACTTAACTTTCTTTCACTACTAGCTGGATAAGCTTACCCCAGTCTTGTAATCGGGCTTTTCTTTGGTCTTTGGCTTAGACGATGCCTAGTGTTGAGTTAAGGTTTTTTCTATGGTTAAATGGTTCCCTTGCGGAGATGTAGAAACTCCCCCCCTCTTCTTTTTTTATTTTACACTTGTAATAATAACAAAAAGACTTACCTCTTTTATGTTCATACAGAAAAGAAAACAATTTCTTTATCTGAGTCAAGACTGACTTCTCTCTATAACTAGGGATGAGCTTTCGACCATCTTCGAAATAACCTTCTCCCTAGCCTATCTAATAGCATTGGTCTAATAGAGTAGAGGCACTATTGAGCGGGACTGCTTGATCCACATCTTTCCAACAATCTCCTGATGGGTTGAATAGAGTCTAGTTTTGCTTTCAATCAGAAAAGACTAGTTTTCGGACTAAAATGGAAGGACAATCTAACCAAGTGAACTCTCAATTACATCGATCCTTTATCTAAAATAATTATCAGAAATCTAGCTTACCACTAGGAGAGAGCACAGTCTATCTTAGTTCTTTAGCTGCTAAGTACCTATACAGTTAGGGTCGGGCTAGGCTACTGGTTGAGATGTCGATCAGCATTCTATATAAGGTTAAGGAAAACTACAGTTAGGAAAGAGAGAAGTTGGCATAGTGGATGGAATCCACTAGCATATGTCAGATGCAGAACACATGCAATAAAAGACAGGACAGGTGGAAAGGAGAGACAAAGGCTCGATGTAATTGACCTTGCTTAGAAAGACATAACACAATTGATTAAAGAGATTCAAGAGCTATACAATCTATTTACATATCGGTAATATAATTAAAAAATGAAGGTAATCATAAGGTGACTATAGGACTGAGTCACAAGGCACATTCCTCCATTTTTACTTACATTAGTCCAAGTTGAGGAAGAAGAGATTACTGTGGGTCAACCGGTAAAGAGTCTCCAGGAAAGAAAAAGGCATTGTACCCTTAGCCAACTTTTAAGACTCCAAAGATAGGAAAACTTTGACTAAGTCCTCTTAATGACTAAGAGCCAATAGGTTTCTAAGAGTTTGGAGATTGAAATCTTAGTTTCTAGGCAAAAATCCCTTTTCATCTCAAAATCCCGGTCACATAACTAAACAAGATGCTCCTCGAGAGAGTCCAACCCTAATTGTATTCTTTTTCCCTGTCTCTTGCTGGTCAGCTGGCCTTGGTCGTAGATCTCTAATGGATCTTTTGGCTGAAGTTTCATTTTTTGCGTCAGCCCCCAAACATATCAAATAGTCTTTTGCGGCTGTGGTTAAAGGTGTCTCCAAACTTTCACCGATTTCTGCAACCCCCTGAGAATAAGGGTGGCTACGTTGGTATTAAAGTTAATAATAAGCTATACTAAGAAAGACTTAAAACTTGTGAGGATTCGCTCATAAGTAGAATTGTCATGTTGAGGGGTGAAACTCCACGGAAAATCAATGACTTGAATAAGAAGCTAACTAATATGTGGAAAATTAAGTCTAATTAGAGATTAATATCTCTTGGTAGCGGCTTTTATCATATTATCCTATTTTCAAAAGCGGAGAAAACTCATATTTTAAGCTGTGGTGTAATCTTACTGAGACCTGGGACGCTCAGATTGCAAAAATGGATTCCAAATTTTGATTCAGAGGCACAAAAATCCACTTCTAGTCAGTTGTGGATTTGTCTTTATAAGTTACCTTGGGAATATTGTCATCCACAGATACTAGTAGATATTACTCGTGGAGTAGGGATTCCATTGAAAATTGATTCAGCGACTCTTGATGGTGATCTTTGTTACTTTGCCTGGATTCTTGTTGAAGTAGATTTATCTTCAGATCTTCTAGAACAGTTGATGATTGAAAGGACCGAAAAAAGCTTTTTTTTTTTTTATCGATGAAACTTATGAGAACCTTCCGACTTTTTTCTCAATTTGTAGTAATATTGGTCATTCTCCTGCCAACTACCGATTAAATAAACCTGTTTTAGATAGAAATAAACAACAACAAAAAAAAAACACTAAACCTTTTAAGGATCTGGCTTCGAGGTCTACTGTATAGAAATTTGTTGCAAAACCTACTACAAATATCCCTTAAAATAATGTTTTCTCTACCCTTAGGGAGGGACTAGAGCAACCTGAACTTGTTGAGGATACTACAGCTAATGCTACTACAAACGTCTCACCCTCTTTGCCTATTATTATTGATGAGAAGGAAATTGAGGAGGACCCTGAAACTAATGTTACTGCATCTAATTACGTTGACGATGAGAAGGAAAGAGATGAGGAGAACTCCTAATGACTGAAGGGAAATGTATCAAATACCTAATTTAAGTCAAGGGTAACTAATTCAGACTTACCACTTGACTGAAGGGAAATACGAGTCGAGCAGCGGAAGTGGAAAAACAATGAGTTTTAAAATTTTTCATGTTAAGTCTTTTTGTTAAAATAATTTTAACAAATAAGTTCATATGAATGTATTAAACACTTTGATAAAAACATTTGAACATATAGTACCACATTTAACCCATCAAGACTTGACCTACCAATTTTGTGCAAAACACAAAGACACAGAGTATATAAAAGAAATGTATCAAATACCTTTCTCCCTGCTTCATTGAGCTCCCCAAATGTGAAGGCTCTAGCTATCTCACACCAAGCTTGAGCAAGCTTGAGGTCCTCTTACTTGATGCAAGACTTGATTCCTTGAACTCTCTTGGTTACCCTTTAGCTTAGGTTCAAGTCTCAACTCCAAGTTAAGGAACAAGTTTGTGTTTTAAAGTCTTGGACTTCAATAGCATAGGTAAATTCCTAAAACTATGAGAAAGAAATCCTTTGAACACTTTAAAAGCTCTCAACTCACAATCTGCAATTTTCTGCACTATGACTTAATTAATTGGGTAAAACATGTTTACCTTTTAAATGTAGTAATCTTCCACTAACTAGGTGAGTCACCACTCTCCTCCACTAACTAGGACACTTGTCATGACTTATTGAATTGCATGAAAACACTTGTCATGACAATGCCAAATGGAGTGTGAGTTTGCATCACCATTTTAGTTAGTGGAAAATTTCTACATTATTAGTTATCACATAACTAATAATCTTGATTAAGTCCAAGTCCATTTTTCAATTTAGTCTTTTGATGTTTTGTATCTCATACAAAATTAACTAAATTGAAATACACTTCTTTGAAATGAACTTCAAGACATGATAGGGTCTTTATGAATTTAATCACAAGTTCAATTCGATTATAATTAATAGTTAATGGAATATTCCTATTGATTATTAATTATAATATCTTTACACAATGCTTGCATAATACTTTATAATGTGTGACTCACTAAGTTCATGTCCTAAATAGTAATAAGATAAGAAAAACTCTTTTTCCTTATCAATGTATAGAATCCCATTTCATACATAGTCTCATAAGTCTTGAGTGACTTTTAGCATAACATACCGCGACTACCTAAATAGGAATGAATATTGACGATCAACTCAATGAACATTTAACATGGACCATCGATCATAATTACCATACATTCAAGTCCCTTTATTATGGATTCCTGATCTTACCAACTATAAAGGTGAAAATTTATGATAACTAGTTAGCTTGATGCATACAAAATTTGTTACATATGAAATTACATGTCCCTAAACAAAAATTATGAGATTTATTTTCATAAGTAATTGTCTAACTTTTAATTGAAGATATTTTATAAAATATCTGCTAAACCATTTTAAGTGTGAACATGTACTACAAGATATTATTCTAATTGACATATAATAATCATTACAGGCTTTAGATGTAAATTTTATCAGTATTATCAAGACAAATTGTCTTAATAGCATAATTTGAAAATTATGCTCTTAGTGAAATTATTTGAGAAAGTAATCTAGGAAATGATAAATTTCAAGTTGATAATAAGCATACATGTGACCTGCTTGTTGATGAATCTATCAATGCCATAAAACACTTGAATGGTCCACATGGTGGATGAATTGGTTCACAAATATCAACTTGTATGCACTCTGAAAATTTAGGTGTGTCATTTTGAATTTGCTCAATAAATTCCTAACAATCAACTTTCCTTAAGAGCAAGCCAAACATGAAAATTCATTATTTTAAAGAATCTTTTAATTTTTCAATGGATACCCATTTAAAGTCTCAATAATTTTATGCATCATTATTGATTTAGGATGACCCAGTTGATCATTCCATACGATAAAAGAATTTAGGTCAATAAACTTCTTGTTTACTATTGTCACTTCCCAATTTTAGGGGTGCGATGGTCCTAAGGCTTGGGTTAGGTGTCTCATCACCAAAACATGTAGAACCCTCATCTCCTACTTGATTTTTATTTGTCATCTTAGTTCATCATATACAACATAGCAACTTGTATAACCATAGGTACTTCGCCTTACATAAAACTTACCTTGGCTAGGAGCAACTAACTAATTACTCATTCTTTCTAATCGATCGTCCTCATCATATTAATAATTAATTGTACCTAAAGTAACCCAATAATAAAATAAGAATACAAAAAGAGAGTGAGTACTAGTACTTAGTGGTTTATTATAAAAGGGATTTGAAATTACTACATCAACACAATATATTTTGAGAATACTAGGGTTTACTTTTTAGAGAAAGATTATACTTCACAGGCAGAGGGGGAAAGTTTTCCCTTATTGTTACTCTTACCTGAATATCATAATTGATGGATATTATTCAATAATTTTGAAGGTTTACCGTACGCTTTGTTCAGTCCTTTGAAAGGTGAGTAATTTATGAATCTCACATATGATCTCAATATTAGTGCCGAGGACGTTCCTATCTTTGACATCGAAACTTTATGCAATTTAAGCAAGAATTAAATATTTTCCATCATTTTAAGATAATTGAATCAGATATTTGATTCATTACAATATGTATTAGTGGTTTATTTTCTTAAGCCCTTTTTATCTTTTATCTCTTAACTTAGTATAATAGTTACTTTAGCTTTTGGGAGTATATTTAGGTATGCATATTTTATGGATTTATATTTAAACTTTCAGTATATTATTCTTGCAGACCCCTATCATAAATCTCTCTAAATTACTCAGTCAATATTTCACAATAGACAATTTAAAAATGTTCCTTTTATCATTAATTAACTTTCATATAATCATTTTTATAGTATTATTAGAAAGAGAATTTTCCATTCTATGATCATACCCAAGCTTTTTAGCCTTAATCCATTTCCATTTCCATATTCCTGTGATTTCTAGCACTCTTCCTTTGGGGGCTAATTGCATCCATTTCCATTCATAGTCACAAAAATTGATCTGATTACCGTGGCCATGGCCTTACCCCACTGGCTGGTGGCCAAGGCCTCACCCACATCAGCTGACATGGAGCCACTTTATTCTCCCCAAAGAAACTAAAGCATTATTAATCCCCTCCATAGGACTTACTATACACAGAACTACATTACGTATGTCAAACAACACCTCTGTCTTTTAATTATTGTGTCCTCAAAATCATAATTCTACTCATTTTCATAGACATATATTCATATTATAAGAAAATATTTTTCTTAGATTCATCTGTTATGAACCTCTATTTTCAGTATCCATTACAGCATTTAGCTTTACATACTGGAATATGAATATTCTTTATGGAATATACACATTCAACCCTTCATAAAATAAAATCACTTAGATTTTGAGGACCACAACCACTTACTACATATATATGCACTTATACACACACACACACATATATAGAATGAAACTTATAAATAGACTAACCAACTTCATAATTATTTTGTTCAGTCTTGGTAATTTATTGGTTGAACTTTCTTTTTAGTTCTAGTATCATTTTTTTCTCATTTACTCATTTTGAATAGTATTCTGGCTTGCTTATTTTAAGCCTTTCCCATTGCTTTTGATTTTTTTTTTCTTTTTGGAGTTTACCATAAGATGGTGTTTAGTGTTTTATGCATAAACAAAAGATATCTTTATAGAATAGAAGAGAGCTCGAAAATTCATTTTACAAATACTCTAAAAATAGGCATCATAATTTTGATATAAACGAGGTCAAAACATTCTCAAGTTATTTTAAATAAAATCTCATTTGATAATTGATAATTGCTAAATATACCTAATTTTTACTTCGTTTCTTGACCATAATCTTTATCTAATTGCATTTAATTTGTTTATTTTAGTATTTTTTTTTTAGTTTTTCTTGGTCCAAACCTTAGTCCAGAGCTAAGGGAAGCAAAAACATCAAACTTGGCACACAATGAGGGTAAAATAAAGCATGAATAGAGCCTCAAGAGCAGTCATGGCTTGGGTCATGGCCATGACTGCCAAAGAAGTCACTGGACCATCAAAAGCAAGGCAGAAAAATAGTCTAGCAACCATTTATCTAGTCATGACCTAGAGTCATGGCTATAATCAGAAGTCGTGCCTTTCTAGGAGCTTCCTAGACTGAAGAGGAAGAAGCTGAAAAACTGTAATGGCCTGGGCTGGCCGTGACTCTGATTTTTCCAACTGTATAAAAGCTATAATGTTGCAGAAAAGAAGGGTTCCTGAATTTTTCCACTTGTTGGTTCTAAAAGGAAACCCTAACAAAGATAATTAAGAAGAAAAAACACACCAAGGAGCTGAAATTAATCAAGATTAGCATATCCAAGTCAAGATCAAAGCAAGATTCATGAAGGATTGAAAGGTTTTTGGATGTTAAGCTAAGAATTCCCCATGGGTTTCTTAGTTTCTTCCTTTTTTCCTTTAATTTTATGTTGTAATCTTGTTATAATGAACCAAATCCTTTAGTTTACCTATATTAGATGAGTATTAGCCACTTTGTATAGATTAATTAAATTTTTTCACTCAATGAATGTTTATAGTTTTCTTCAAGTAATGATTTTGATTTATACTTTCTGCACTTGTAATCTTCAATTGCATGCTTGTTGATGATTATGGTTACCTGAGCTTTATTAGAGATAGAAATTTTATATGTTAAACACTTGAAATCATTTGGGTTTGCTATGTATGCTCGAGATATATTCATAGACACCTAGGGTTTAAGTTTATTTCACATGAATCTTAATGCTTTTCCTAATTGATTGGTTGTGAGAAGAGATTCCCTTCCTTTACTTTGGGATTAGAGATTTTTTATCATGGAGTTAGAGCTCTAGTATGAAGGACAATGCACGATTTTACATGGGCTGAGTTAAGTGATGTAAGCTGTCCTATTAGGAGGCCCAAGCTTGAAGCAAATAAT
>CAOJBK015890752.1:0-10812 GCA_948294925.1 Codiaeum variegatum | reverse complement strand
TTAACAACTTGCGCCAATCATAAACTTCGCGCCACTAACCGCGTACACCCCAGCCCTGCCTGTCCCCGCGACTAGGCGGGGGCCATGAGTCGAGGAAGGAGAAGGTCCAAAAAGCTTTATTGGATTAGGTAGGTTAGGTAGAGGAACAGAATGGATTTTAGGGTTAGGATAAGACGAACTAACAATTAAGGATGGGAGATAAGAATTGAATGTTTTGACGGTTGTGTGAAGCTGATTTGGATTACGACAACAACAAGCAATAAATGAGTCGATGGTGGAGGGAGAGAATCAATGGATTTCGTGACAATAGAGGCATAGGAGTTCTAGATGTGGGTGGAGGAGATGGAAGGGTAGATATGCCCTAAAACTTAATGTAAATATAATAATACCAATGGCAATAAAATATATAGTTTATTTAAATGAATTTCCCATTTATCAGAAATTATATATGTTCCATTAGTATTTTGTATGAGAATTTATTCTTAAAGAGTTTAAGAATATGAGTGACATAATCTCTTTATCATTATACTATAAAATGTGTTCGTGGTCATAAAATTATTGATTGGGACATCATTAATTTAGAAGACTATCACCATTGTTGTCATCCATTATAAGTTTGTGATACTTATGGTAATGGAGGTAGTGAGTCTCATGCTACAGACATGTGATGTCGTGAAAACATGTGGACTCTCATGTGATGAGTAAGTTAAATGGTGATATTAAATGATGAATACATAGGTTTACCACAATTAATATTCAATCGTCTAGGTCATAAGTGTGCATATGGTCCTTTGACTTGAGGTCACATGTTATCTTATATATTGGTGTCTACAGTTTGTTACCGCTTACATATTTCTGCTAGTAATGCAAAGTTATATAGCATGTGGTGGTTGTACTCAATGATATACTGAGATAAATATTCTCCAATATAGAGTTCATTAACTTGGGTAAACAAGAAAGGAATCATTTTGACTTATAGTTCTCATTCATATGAAATCCTTAGCCAAGGTTGATGAGATTCATGAGAAAGTTGTTTCTAGTAAGAATCAAGATTATTAAGGATTAGAACTTAGAAGTAGTCATATGATCAAGGCATATAGGCTTTAATGAATCCATGACCCTAACAAAGATTAGGAATCCATTATGAA
Organism: Codiaeum variegatum; assembly: GCA_948294925.1. Classification (NCBI taxonomy): domain Eukaryota; kingdom Viridiplantae; phylum Streptophyta; class Magnoliopsida; order Malpighiales; family Euphorbiaceae; genus Codiaeum; species Codiaeum variegatum. The sequence goes on along the minus strand of CAOJBK015890752.1, from coordinate 9,664 downwards.
GGGACTCGAGTGAATGGTAATTATGGTCAATAGGTCTATGTAAATGTTCATTGATTTGATCATCGAAATTCCTTCCTATTTAGGTAGTCGCGATATGTTATGTTAGACATCACTCATGACTTACTGGACTATATATAAAATGGGATTCTATACACAGATAAAGAGAAAAAGAGTTTTCTCTATCTCATTTCTATTTAGGACATGAATCTAGTAAGTCACACCCCGTAAAGTATTGAGCGAGTATTAGATAAAGATACTATATACTAATATTTAATTGAAGTGTTCAATTAATTATTAATTATAATCTAATTGAACTTATAACTAAATTTATAAAGACCCTAGCATATCTTGAAGTTCATTTCACTAAAAGTGTATTTCTATTTAGTTAATTTTGTATAAGATGCAAAATATGAAGGACTAAATAGAAATTAAACTTGGATTAAGAAAGAAATAAATTATTAATTATGAATACTTAATTGTTTATTATATAGAGATTCTCCACCAACTAAAATAAAGACAACTCACCCTCAACTAGCTAAATGACTTGATAAGTGTTCTCATGCAAAGCACTTGGGCATGACATGTGTCCAAGTTAGTGGAGAAGAGAGGTGAGTCATCCAAGTTAGTAGGTTATCTCTACAACATAATCATCCAAGTTAGTCAAAGGATCTATTGTATTTTTAGTCGACACTATTTTCAGTATGGCTACATCACCTCTTCTAATGATTTCTTTGATAATATGATAACACCTTTCTATGTGTTTGGATTTCTAGTGAGACCTTTGTTCCTTTGCCTAAGAAATGGCTTCATCATTGTCGTAATAGAAAGAGACGGCGACTGAATGGAAGAAACCACATCATGTTTTTTCACGAACTTTTGAATCTAAACTTCATTTGCAGCATCAGATGCAACAATATATTCAACTTCTATAGTGGAATCATTAATTGTAGCTTGCTTGGAACTCTTTTAGCTAACTACTCCTCCGATATAGGAAAAAAATATGGAGATAGACTTTCTATCATCCACATTTGATTAAAAACCAGAATATATGAATATGTTAATCCTCAAGTCGTCTCCTCCATAGATAAAAACTAAATCCTTAGTTGTTCTTAAGTACTTAGGGATAGCATTGATAGTAGTTTGGGGATCTAATCCTATATTGGATTTAAATCTACTAGTCACACTAATAGCATATGTGATGTTTGGCCTTGTACACAGCATAGTGTACATAAGGCTTCCTATATCCGAAGCATATGGAACCTTTACCATGTTTTCCCTTTCTTCGTGTGTCTAAAGTGACATAGCCTTAGAAAGGTGGATACTGTTCCTCATAGGCAACAATCCTTTCTCAAAATCTTGCATGTTGAACTGTTTCAACATGCATTCCAAATACTTTCTTTAAGAGAGCCCTATCATTCTCTTCGATCTATATCTATAGATGCGAATTACCAAGAATGTAGGTCGGTTCTTGCAACTCAAAGTTTTGGGACAATAAGATTTTCACATTAGAGAGCATGTAAATGTCATTTTCGATCAATAAAATATCATCCATATAAAGTACGAGAAAAGTAATGGAAGTCCTACTAACCTTTTCGTACACATAAGGTTCATCTTTTTTTTTTTAATAAAATCAAACTCTTTGATTGTCTCATTAAAGAGATGATCCTAACTCCTCAAAGCTTGCTTAAAACCATAGATGGATCTCTTCAGCTTGCACATTTTAGAATGATCTTAAGATTCAAAACCTATAGGTTATTCTAGGAATATGTTTTCTTTAATGTAACCATTAAGGAAAGCAATTGTAACATCAATTTTCCAAATCTCATAATCATAGTGTGTTGCAATAGCCAATAAAAATCCAAAATTGATTTAAGCATGGCTACAGGAGAAAAGTTTCATTATATTCTATTCTCTCTCTTTGGCAAAACCCTTTCGCTATAAGTCTAGCTTTATAGGTTTCTACGTTTCCGTCAGAATCGATCTTTCACTTGAAGATCCATTTATTCCCTACTGGTACAATACCTTCAGGAGGATTAACAAGTTCCTAGACTTGGTTGACATACATGGAATCCATTTTGGATTTCATATCTTTTAACCATTTTGAAGAATCTACATCTGATATAGCTTTTTCTTATATAGTAGGGTCAACTGCTTCACCAACTCCTTTATAAATGAACAACTCTTGTTCATTCTCATGAATGAATCCATATGTCTTCAGAGGATGATATAACAAACTAGATCTTCAAGGAATATGTGTGGATGCATTATTGATTAGTACTTTCTCATTGGGTTGATCAATGTCCATATGATCATCTTGTTGGACCTCCTTGGATGACTCCTCATCCAAAACTATTTCTTTCCCTTTGCCACCTTCTTGAAGAAACTCTAATTCAAGAAAAATGACATATCGATTAACTATTATTGTTTGCTCGATAGGAAGATAGAACACTATCCTAAACCACCTTTAGTATATCTAACAAACCTTCCTATATAGGATCTCTCTTCCAATTTATCTGCTTTTAGCTTCTTCTTTTTTTTAATGTTAGTTGGATAACCCCAAATCTTAATGTGATTATAACTTGGTTGTCTACTATGCCATAACTCAAATGGGGTAGTAAAAACAAATTTGGAAGGAACCTTATTAAGGATATAGGATGATGTATCAAGTGCATATCCAGAAAAGGAGATAGGCAATTTGGTATAGCTCATCATTGATTTCACCATATCTAATAAAGTACAACTTCTCCATTTGGATACCCCATTTAACTATGGTGTTCCTAGAAGAGTCAATAGTAATATAATGCTATGCTCCTTCAAGAAGTCTTTGAACTTAGTACGCAATACTCACCTCCTCAATCTGATCGAAGGATTTTAATATTTTTCCCAGTGTGGTTTTGAACTTTTTTCATGAACTCTTTCAACTTTTGAAAAAGATTCATGCTTGTGTTTCATTAAATAAACATAATCGAACCTCAAAAGGTCATCAATGACCAAGTGCTTTGCATGAAAACCCTTATCAAATCATTGAGTTAATGGAGAGTGAGTTATCTTCACTATATTTAGTGGAAAATCTTTACACAATAAATAATTAATTATCTCATAATTAATAATTTATTTCTTCCTTTCTCCAAGTCCAATTTCTATTTAGTCTTTAATATTTTGTATCTCATATAAAATTAACTAAATAGAAACATACTCTTTATGAAGTGAACTTCAAGACATGCTATGGTCTTTATAAATTTAATTAAATTATAATTAATAATTAATTAAATATTAATGTATAATATCTTTATCCAATTCTCGCTCAATACTTTATGGTGTGTGACTTACTAAGTTCATGTCCTAAATAGCAATGAGATAGAAAAAACTCCTTTTCCCTTTATCTGTGTATAGAATCCCATTTCATACATAGTCTTATGAGTCGTGAGGCGTCTAACATAACATATCATGACTACTTAAATATGAATGAATGTCGATGATCAAATCAATGAACATTTGCATGGACCTATTGATCATAATTACCATGAACTCGAGTCCTTTTATTATGGATTCCCAATCTCAGCTAGGGTCATGGATTTGTCAAACCCTATATGCCTCAATCATATGACCACTTCAAAGTTCTAATCCTTGATAATCTCGATACCTACTAGAAACAACTTTCTAGTAATCTTATCTATCTTGGCTAAGGATTTCATATCAAGGAGAACTAGAAGTCATAGGATCCCTTCCTTGTTTACCCAAGTTACTGAATTCTATATTTTAAACCATTTACCTCAATATATAACTGGGTACATCCACCACATGCCATATACCTCTATGTGAATAGCAGAAGTATATAAGCAGTAACAAACTGTAGCCATCAATATATTAGATAACATGTCACTTTAAAGGATTATATGAATAATTATGACCTAGACGATTGAATATTGACTGCGATAAAACCCATGTATTCATCATCTAATGTCACCATTTAACTTACTCATCATATGAGAGTCCACATGTTGTCACAACATCACATGTCTATCACTACCTCCATTACCATAAGTATCACATACTTATAATGGATGACAATAGAGATGATGGTCTTTCGAATTAATGATGTTCCAATCGATAATTCTATAATAACAAACACATTTTATAGTATAATGGTAAAGAGAATCAGTTGCTCATATTCTTAAACTCTTTAAGAATAAATTCTCATACAAAATATTAATTGAAAATGTATAATTTTTACCAAGTGGGAAATTCATTTAAATAAACTATATATTTTATTGCCATTGGGATTCAATTATTATATTGACACTAAGCTCTTGGATATATAAATCTAACAATAGATATGTCCTATGACTGGCATCACCATTCTTGGGTTTGAAGTGTTCTCTAATGTTAAGTTATTTCCAAAGGACTGTCAACTTATTTATCACTTGACTATTAAAACTAAGGACTTTATGGAATCCAAACTCTTTATGGAGGTTAATTTTCTAACTGATGAGGAGGTGAAAGTTAACCTTACTGCCTCAATCAAAGCTGCTAATGGGAACTGAACAACTAGTCTCTAGAATAGAATCTAGTCCTACTAGATTCTGAAGCTAATACAGATGAACTGTTCGAATATTAGGAATCTTCTAAATCTGAGTATGAGCCAGAGTTTGAGTTATGAGTCTTTCCAGTCCTCCCTTGATGTATCCCCTACTTTCAATTTCATAATAGATGTAACGGTGGACTTTTCCCTTTTTGAAATGAATAAGACAAAAAAAATTTTTTATTACGATCTTGTTTCTTTATTCACTTTTAGTGTTCCAACTGGTGAATCCTAGTTTAATGAATTGGAAAAAGAGAATTTAAATTGAACCAAATAATCAAGGCAGTTAAAAAGCCCATAAATGATGGCACTAATGACATACCAAAACTACATTCATTGCTTATGCTTTCTCAAGTAGGTATGACATTGCATCAAACATTAAAAGATTGCTTCATGTGGAAGCCCAGGGACCTGACCCAGCTTGATCCAAGAATTGTCGTCCATAAAATCCAAACCTATCTAGGTTGTAAGCCTATCAAATAGAAACTCATATGCATGTAGGCAGAATGTTCAACCCCAACCAAAGAAGTGGTTTCCAAGCAACTCTCACATGGGTTTATCAAACCAATCAGTTATCCTTCCTGGTTAGCCAACATTGTCCGAGTCCCTAAGAAATATGGCAAGGTCAGAATGTGCATTGATTACAAAGATCTAAACAAAGCTTGTCTTAAGGATGACTTTCCACATCCACACATCAACCTACTATTAAACGGACTAGATGGTTCTAAAATGGTCTCTTTGATTGATCTAGTTACTGGCTACAATCAAATCTTAGTTCATCCCTTTAATAAGGAAAAAACAACTTTCATCACCAAATGGGGAACTTATTGCTATAGGATCATGCCCTTTGGCCTTAAGAATGTTGGTGCCACTTATCACAGAATGGAAACTAGTATCTTCTATGATATGATGCATAGAGACATGGAGGTCTATGTAGATAACATGATAAAACTGTTGAACAACATTTGCAAGCTTTAGAGAAGTTTTTCCTAAGACCTAGCCAATACAACCTGAAACTCAATCCTACTAAATGCATTTTTAAGCCTCATCTGGTATCTTTCTAGGACATATGGTAAGCAAGAAAGGGATTGAGATCAATCTTGCTAAGTCTAAAGTAATACTCGAGATGCCACCATGTAAAAGGGGCTTCTTTGGCCCCCTTCAATACATTATCCAATTCATCAACCAACTAGCCAAACATCTATGGCCTGATCTTCAAGCTTCTCAAGAAGAACTCTTCTAAGTAGTGGAACAATTAATGCTAAAGAGCCTTTGAGCAAATCAAAGAGTATCTTCTCAATCCTTTTATACTGTAGCGGCCTAAGCCTAGATAGCCACTCCTTCTATATCTATTAGGCACAAACGAATCTATAGGTACCATGTTGGCATAAAATGATCCTTCCACTCATAAGGAGAATGCATTCTACTGCTTGAGCAAAAGAATGCTAACACACAAGCTCAATTTCAGTCACATTAAGAACCTCTACCTAGCACTAGTTTGCGTCTGTCATAAGTTAAGACATTACCTAGGGGCATGCATTACCCATGTCCTCGTTAACTGAAGTGTACTAAAGTACCTTATGGAAAGGCCCATTGATAATGGCTAAATATACATAGTTTCTAACTCATTTCTTAGCCATTATCCATATCCAATGGCATGTGATTTACTTTTTTTAGTGTGTTTACAGCTCTTCCATGTATAAACATCAATCCGGAGCTAAGTGAAGCAAAACATCAGATTTAATGAGCAAAAAGGAGCAAGAACAAACAAATCATGCAGTCGTGGGTATCACTCATGAGCGTGACCAATGCCCGTGATCAAGGAAGGAGTTATTGGACCTAGGAGCACAAGGCAAAAAATCACACATGAGCTACTTAATTTGTCACGGGCCGTAACCACAATGGAGGTTGTTGTTTCTCAAGGTTCAAACCAGGGCATTTGTCACATGTATTGGTCACATCCGTGATCAATGGCCGTGACCACTCAGAGTTCAGAACTATAAAAGTGCAGACTACAAAAAAATAAGGAGTTTTTGGAGTTTCTACAAGTTCTTAGTTCTAAACCTTAGCAGAGCTAAGTTCTTAGAAAAAAATAAAGAGTAAAACTTGAGTGAGATTAGCACTTCAAGATCAAAATCGAAGCAAGATTCGACAAGGGTATTAAGAGTTTGGGTATTGAGTTAAGATTCCACATGGATTTCTTAGTTCCTTTCTCTTCTCCTTTTATTTTCTGTTGTAATCTTATAGTTTTGAACTGAATTCTTTTAGTCTACCTAGATTAGATGACTATTTGCTATTTGTATGGATTAATCATCTTTGATATTCAATGAATGTATAAGTTTTTCTTTAAGTAATGTTTTTGATTCATAATTTCTACATTTTCATCTTCAATTGCATGCTTGATGAAGAATATTGTTGCTCAATCTTTGCTAGAGATAGAAATCTTGGGTTTTCAACACTCAAAGACATTTAGGTTTTCTATGTTTGCTGGAGATAGACTCATAGACATCTAGGGTTTATGTTTTTTTTTTTTCATATAATCTTAATGCTTTTTCTATTTGAATGGTTATAAGAAGAGATTCCCTTTCATTACTTAGGAATTAAGGGTTTTAATACTTGAGAAAGAATTAAACCTAATTTGGTTGTGAAATACCCAGTTGTTAATTGCTTGAAACTTTCATTGGGTTGTTGATTGTCCATGCAAACTAGTCAAATACGAGTCAAAATCTAGGTAGACGCTTCTCATTCTTGTCGGTTATCTTTGTGCTTTGTTTTTCCGCTTTAATTGCTTAGTTAATTTAGTTTAAGTTTAAGTTTAAGTTTTTTTTTTAATTATTATTATAAGTAAAATTAATCATTGATAGGTAGACGATAGTCTAGGAGACTGCATTAGTGATTGAAAGACTAAACCCTTAAAATCCCTTAGGAGAATGATACCAGGACTCACTGATTATATTACTTGATACGTCCTCGTGCACTTGCGGGTGTAATGGTTGAAGCCCATTAAGTTTTTGGCACCATTTCTGGGGATTATTTATGGTTTAATACTATCAACATTAGCAACAAATCCAAAACTATTGATTTAGCCTTTTATTTTTTAGTTTATTTAATTTTTGGTCACTTTTTCTATTATATTTCAAGTACCATTTTATGACTAGAGCTAAATCCTCCAGTATTCTTCCCTATGATCCAAAACTAGAAAGGAACTTGATGAGGGAATGACAACCAGAGGGGTAAGCTTTGGCCGAAGACAATCTACTTTCGGTCGATCCCGAGAACACACTTGTGGAAGTTGAGACTGAAGACATGGAGGTACCCGTAGACAATAGGGATAACAATGGTAATAATGGGAATGATGGCATGAATAACAATAGGAATTCCATTAGAGAATGAGTTGGTAATGGTAATGGCAATGGGAATGGCCAAGGTGTTAGAGCTCCAATCTGAAGGACAATGTAAGATTTTACGATAGCAGTACTCAATGATGTGGGAGGTCTAATTCGAAGGCCAGGAGTCGATGCCAACAACTTTGAAATTAAGTTGGCTATTATTGAAATGATTTAGAACTTATACCAATTTGAGGGTCTTGCTCATGAGAATCCTAACACCCACCTTGATGAGTTTATGGAAATATGTGACACGTTTAAGATGAATGGGGTGACAGAGGATGCGATCAAGTTGAGGTTATTCCCTTTCTCACTTAGGGATAACCCTAAGAAATGGCTCAAGTCATTCCCTATGGGCCACTTCACAAGGCATTTCTAGAGAAGTATTTCCTATCTGCCAAGACCTCAAAATTGAGGTATAGAATCTATTCTTTTATCCAACTAGAGGGTGAGTAATTGTATGAAGGTTAGGAGCAGTTTAAGAATTTACTTCTTAAGTGCCATCATTATGGTTTTTCCACTTGGCAACTCATAGAGACTTTCACTAAAAGCATAACTTATGCAAATTGGCAAAACCTTATTTTGGCCGGTGGTGGAACTATAGGGGATAAGACACTAGAAGAGAATTGGGATTTGATAGGAAAATGTCCTTGTCTTATTATCAATGGCTTCCATCTCCTAGAGAGGTTCCTAGATTAAGGGCGACCGGTGCACATTTTGTTGACACTATAACATCTCTTTCGGCGTAAGTGGAAGCATTATCTAGGAAGTTTGATGCCTTCACTCTGGGTACCTCTAGGGTTCAAGCCACGATTTGTAAGATTTGTGGTGGTGGTGGTTACTAAATGCAGGAATGCAACTCGGTAGGCTCAATTGGTTCAATTGGGTCCCAAGAGCAAGCTAACTATATGGGAGGCATGCAAAGGGGTGGAAACAACCCTTAGTCAAACACTTTCAACCCTGGGAGGAGAGACCATCCTAATTTTCTTAGAAGAATAACAATGAAAAAAGAAGTCAACCATCGGGTTTCTAACTAAAGCCTCTGATGGAACAACAACCTCCTCCACCTAAGAAATCTAGCTTAGAAGAGATGATGGAGAAAATTTTTGAATCGATAGAGACTAGGTTTTATAATCAAAATTCCATCAAAAGGGGCACTCAAGCCTCCTTGGAAAACCTAGAGACATAATTTGAACAAATAGAAAAGCTTTTAAGTGAGAGAACACTAGGTGCTTTGCCTAACAACACCGAGGCAAACCCAAGGGGAGAATTAAAAGTTATCACTTTGAAAAGTGGTAGAAATATGGAGGTGGAGGTTAAGAGCAATGAGGTGAATGAGGGAGACAAAGAGAAAGAGTATAATCATATTGAGGTTAAAAATGGGGTTGAGTAGGAAAAGGGAGAAAGCAAGTAAGAGGAACCACCAAAATCAATTGCAACGGTCAAGGAGTACAAACTGAGGGTGTCATATCTAACACATCTACAAAAGGATAGCTTGGATGCTCAATTTAATAAGTTTCTTGAACTCTTTAAATAACTCCATATAAATATCCCTTTTGCCAAAGTGCTTGCACAAATGTCCAAATATGTAAAAATTTTAAAAGAGAAAGCTTGAGGAAGTATTTATGGCACATTTGTTCGAGAAGTCTTCGACCATTGTCTAAAGAAGATTAACAAAAAAAATTGAATGATTCTG
>CAOJBK015890473.1:0-11150 GCA_948294925.1 Codiaeum variegatum | reverse complement strand
CTAATAACAATGGCTAGATTCTACGTAGAAGAAAAAGTGCTTATTTGTCTTTTAGCTTTCATAATTATATGTGTTTAGTTGAGGGGTCAGTGTCTGCGGATTGATTATACCCTCTGAGAGTGCACAAAAAATTTTATCATCCTTCTTGAAAACAAATCTAATTCAGTTGGCCAAGTGAGAAATGACATCTACTTAAAAATTAAAATACCTCTTCCCTAATAACAATGGCTAGATTATACGTAGAAGAAAAAGTGCTTATTTGTCTTTTAGCTTTCATAATTATGTCATTCATTTTTTAATAATGCTGAACATGATTTTCTTGGTTGGCTTACAATTGACAATTCTTTTTTTCTTTTTTGGTATTGCAAGCCAGATTGTTTAGTCGGATGATGCAAGCCTGTGAATAAGCAAGGAGGACTTGACCAGGTTTGTCTTTAAATAAGTTATAAAAAATCTAAGCTGACTGGGATCTGCCTAAAATAGTCCTTTGCTGATCATGTTTGGCTTTAGATTTTGAAGGGTGCTAGTTTTTCATGTTTTATATTATTATTATAACCATTAACTAATTTCCTTATTCTAAACCAGGCTGTATATAATATAACAATAAATACAGTAGAAAATTGACAAAATTGTAGTATTAGAATTAGAGTTGTCAGTCAAAGGATTACAAGGATTAATCATTTCTAGGTATGCACTAATATATGCTATAAAGAATTCACTAACCTTCTTAGAAATCGTGTAAGCTGACTGGGCTGGTGCAATGATTTTGATGTCGGCTCGAGAGGAAAACAATTTTTAATTGTCTGATAGTGTTTTATATTGACATTTATTTATATTTACAATGATGCATTCAAAAAATTAACCAATTTAAGACATTTTCTTATTCTAAATTAGTCTTAAAGCATGAACACAAAAGATCCTTTCATCTTTAGATTGGCCTGGGAAGAGGATTTTGAATCAATAAGTCCTGAGGATACTATTGACTGCAAAAAATTGTAAAGAAAAAGGTTTTCTTTATAGGTTGGGTGTTGCCTGCACTCTTTTCCTTGTAGAAGATCAAATTGTTTTATAGCTTTTAAATTAAGATTACACTTAGTTGGATTATAGGACTTTTAGAAATGAAAGCCCAATAATTTTAATTATTTAGGATGTTTCAAGTCATTGACTTCCTCATTATTGACTTCTTTTTGTCAAGTCATCCTCTGATAATGACATAGGAAATAAGGTCCTAAAGTTCCTAGTATTTGCAGCTGCTTATAAAAGATGAAATACTAATAATATATTATTTGCTTTCATTGAGACTGTTTCAATTATACAGCAAAATCTGACATTTTCAAATGCAAAGGAGTATATACTATATATATGCTATACAGAAATAGTAGGAATCATGTTAGACACAGACAAAGCACAAATCCAAGGGAAAAATAAATTATAAGGACCTAAGAATTTTATTACATTAAGTAATTGAGGATAATCTTATAATTTGATGGTTTCGTGGGATGCTCTTGCTCTGGGAATCTCACCTCAGAGCATTAAGAAGTTTTCAAGAGTTATTTGGACTCTATAATACTTGACACTTTTTTTTTTCTTTCAAGAAATATCTCAGTGAAATTAGAAAAAGTAATGAGTGAGGCCTGGGGGCCTAAGAACTTTTAAGATTGGATTATTATGAATAATGCATTTTGTTAGTGCTCATACTATTATTCATGAGGTACATTATATTATCACGAGTAATTATTTTCTTACAATAATTTTTTTTATCTTACAAAAAAACTTTCTGATACAAATTTAAAGCCTTCAGTACTGTTTTATCTTTTTAAGGACATATAGAATTCTGAAGTAGACAAAGTTCAGCATATCTAGATGGTTTTTAGTTTCAACTAAACATGTCCTAGCTATTAGGCTAGGTAGATGAATATCATGGACGCAGGTCTTATATTGCATTATAAATCTGATACACATGTCAATACAAGAGAAAAATAATGAGCGATCTGTTTTGAAAATAGGGTTTACTGGTCCTGTCGCCTCCGGTGCCAGAGGGAGGGATTTCCTTAGTTTTACTCAATTTTTCTACTAAGTTTACACCTAAATAAGGTGTTTCCAACCATGAATCAATGTTTCTTGGTTACTAAACTATGTCAAGTTTTGTCTTTTATAGTTTCTTAGTTGCGGTTCCAAAAGTCCGGTTCCCTCTTGGCAGTTGCAGCTCGGATATGGTGAGTTTTTGGGCTCTCGTTGGCTAGAGAGAGTTAAATTTACTAGATATGGTTGGTTCCTCTACGTCATTATAATATGGGTGTTTGCTTGTGGTCAAGGCAGAGGGCTTCAAACAGTGGGAGTGCACTAGCTCTGTTTAGGTAACAGTTGGATTAGAGGAACAAGAACGGAGGCCACCATTATAGACCTACGATTTGGGTTTATTTGCAAGTTGGGTCTGGTTTAAGTATCTTAACGCGTGAAGGCTTGGTTCATGTTGGTTGCTTGTTGAGTTGAGTCTCCCTTCTTTGTGGTGCTGGCAACCGCATCAAAGGCATACACTCACTCTGAAAGCAACTAAATTGTTGGCTCTTGTCGGCGTTTGGGCCGAAATTATTCTGGACTCTAGACTTGCCTGCATTTTGTACTTTATGCCCACAGTCAAGACTTCAAATACGATTAGTGTTGAGCCAACTGAGTATATTTCCGAATGCTGCCTTATTTTATATTAGTAAACGTATTGCTTATACCACATGTATTTCTGCTTGTTTCTTTTTAACTTTCATCTTCTTCTTTTTTTTTTTTCTCTAGTGGAAATTTAATTTTTATAATACTAAATACAAGTGCAGAAACGTGTGCAGTAGTAAGCAATATTTTATTAAATCCCAATATTCAAAAACTAAATAGCCTTAGAGGTAGAGCTTTTTTTTTTTTTGTGTAAAAGTAGAACTTTTTTATGGTTTTTTTTTTTAAAAAAGGAAAAAAAAAACAAAATGATAAAATTTTTGTAAATTTAATATTTAATTTTTCCAGCTTTTTAAAATCATGCGTAATAAAACATAATTTATTGGTGTCTTATTTTAGAAGTCATTCAGGCATGTGAGTTTATGCATTTAGCAAAATTAAATATTTGCAAGCTAATATAGAATGGACTTCTTTTCTTTTTATCAATAAAATAAATAGAAATTGTTTATAATTAACCCTACAATTCATTTATTGATTAGTTTAATACATTTATGCAGGTCCAACAATAGCAACAAAAAGGGGCCAAAGAGCTACTAATCTTTTTTTCCTTTTATCAAAGCCATTAATCCAATAAATGCAATGAATTTGATTTCTGGCATTCTCTTAAAAAATTATAAAATGTTCAATGTATTAAAAACATAATAACAAAGGGGGCAAAAACTGTATATATATATATTCCAGACATGAAAAATTCTCATGGAAAACAAACAGTATCTTGAAAACTTGCAAAAGAAAGTAATAAATAAAAAAAAAAGATTGTCTAAGCAAATTGGCATCATCTATGGAGTCATTGTTGAAGACATGTTCTAAACTTGCTATCAGGAGCGGGAACCATATAATGCTTTCCCATGGTCGCTCTCTTTGCTGTTTTTTTCCCCCAATTTTTTTTTTAAAAAAAAAATTTAAATCCCTGTCATTTATGCTATTTCAATTCCTTGTTGTCTATTTGTCACCTCAATATTCTTATAAACAAATAGTAAAAAGAAGAGTAAATTATTTTTAGCCAAACTCGCTTTTTAGTGTTTATATTTTAATGTTAAGTTATATAAACTTAAAATGTTGTATTTATTCAATTAATTATTTAAGCAAAATAATTTATTAGAGACGTAATTGTTTTTAAATGTATTGTCACTATATGTATTGTCTACTTTTGGTCATTTCATAAAAATATATGGGAAGATATGTTGGACAAATGCTGGAAGTGCACAATTCGTTTTACAAGTAATATAAAGTAAGTAGAGTGTTGATCCCATGAGAAAGGAGTGAAAAGTACAAACTCAATTGATTCTAACTATTATTTAGATTCTTAAAATAGAATGACACTTAAATTAAAAACAAAAGCAATATAAATTATAAACTTAAAATGTAATGATTATGAGAATTTAGGACTTGAGGTTCATTGGATAGCTACTTATGTTAACAAACAAAAAAAGAATTATGCTTGTCACTTAACAATAAATTGTAAGGCCTGATTTTCTAAATTTAACACAATCATCTCTCAAAGTGAAATGTTAACTTCAAATTGGTCATAATCCTATTATCGTGATATAAGGAAAACATGTTGAATTCATTAAGTTGTTTAAACTTAGTTTTCATACCTCATAAATGTATCCTTATTTCTAAACGATACTAAACCTATGTCAATTGATTCGTAGTTCTGAAATTAAATCGCACCTCTCGGTTGTAAATTCAATTTCTTAAATTAAGGATTAATTGGTCAAAAAAATTCTAGCATGAAATTCTAAATCAATTGATACAATTTATATGTAAAAATAACAATACATACAATTAGCACTTCACATAGGTAATAACCAACAACATCCCAAACCCTGGATTTGCGATTTAGCTACTCATGTTAAGAATAATCAAATCAAAATCCAATCCACCAAAAATTTCAAACATGATCATAAATAAAATAAATAAAATAAAATAAAATAAGATTAAAGTTAAAGAATAAAAACTCTTGCAAAATTCAAATTGAAGAAAACTCTAATCTCAATCTTCGAAAAGAATGATTCAAGGATAGTAATTATTGTTGCAGAACCTGTATCTACTACGACTCAATCTCCTTCCTTTGCTGAGGTCGTGAAGGATTTTGAAAGCATGGCTTAGCTGCATCTTTCCATATCTGCTCCTGCAAGGATTACCCCTCCACCAATGCACACATCAACCCAATCTCATGAGGTTGGACCCTCCATGCCAACAACTATTCCATCGGTGCATCAAGGATTCGAAAATAGGAGTGCACAACATGTAATCGGTCCTACAAGCAATAAATAAGTTGATCCTCTTACTTGAAATATAGGTAATCAAAAGCTTTACTCTTCTTATGCCATGGGTAATAGGAATTTAGAATTTGTAGATGATATTGAGAATTTAGGGGGTTTTGTTTCGGTTAAAGTTTCACAAGAAATTTGCGATCAACGTGTTAAAGTTTTCAGGACATATTTAATTCGTAGATTAATTCTATCTAAGAGTGATAAATCTTATTGTCATGATGATTTGAAGAAGAGGCCGTCTTCTTTATGAGCATTAAATTCACACCGGAAGCTTATTTCACTGGGAAAGGACTATTATCATATTTTATTGCATTCACTTGATGATAATATATATATATATATATTTATTTATATGGAGTAAAGGTGCACTTAGTTTAAAACCTAGAGTTTTTTGACTTCAATCTTGGGTCCCTGGTTTTGATCTAGAAACTCAAAAATCAACCACATCTCAGGTTTGGGTTTGTTTTTATAAACTTCCCTACGAATTTTGGCATGAAAAATTGATCACTAAAATTGCCATAGGTATTGGAGTGCCTTAAGGAATTGATGCCAAGACTCTTGATGGTGAGTTTGGTCATTATGCTAGAGTTCTAATTGATATTGATCTTTCAGGAAAGATTCATAATTTTTTGCATGTTAGAACTTAGGAAAAATCACATTGAATTGACATTTATTATGAAACTTTACCTAATTTTTACACTTCTTGTCCTTCAGTTGGGCATATGGTTAAGGAGTGCAGACATAATTCAAGGTCCAATGAGAGGCTTAAAATTACAGAGAGGTTACCAAAGAAGACTAAAGCCAAGCCATCAACTCGATGGACTCTTAGAAAGGAGCAAACCACAATTCCATTATCTAATATTTTCAATGCTTTTGATGGTATTAATACTGAGAAGAATGACATACAAGATAATGAGGAAATTGACAATGTAGCTTCTGAAAGTAATGCACCTAACATGCCAAGAGATTTGGATATTCCTCCTGATTCAACTAGGGAAGACAAAGGAAAAGGGGTAGCTTCAAAATTGTTTGGGGAGGATTCCTCATCAGAATACAATCCACTTGCTATGACATGCTTCAATTTGGAAAATAAATCTTGGGCGAAACTGTTTAATGAGTCTGAGGATATTGCTCCTTTAAATGTTGGTTATGTCTTAACAAATTATACTTTTAATGATCATTTGCTGTAGGATCATTCAGACAGTGATGAAGTGCCTTGAACTATAGTTATAAACAAAAAAAGCCAAGCAAATATATTGATGTTCCAGTCACTTACTCTCGTCCAGTTCACATTATGAAAAAGCCATTACATTTTAGATCTTTTTAATTGTTTTCATGTTGTTTATTTTTTGTAACTCCTTTGGAGTGGATTGCTTTTTTTCTTTTTATTTATCTTTGTTCTTATTTTCTTTTCTTTTTTAATAGTAAGGAGCTTGACTCCTGTCTTTTTCTTAAAAGAATTATTTTCTTTATTATTTTCTGTTTTTTTTGCTATTGCACGAGGTGTCCTGGAATGACACCAACTGTGGAAAGCTTTATTATTTTTAGTTTAATATTACTTATAATATGACATCAAATTAAGTGCATAGAGTATTGTTTGCCTCTTCTCAAATTCTTCTATTTTTTTTATCCTCACTATTAAATTTATCAGCTTTTAACTATCAGAGTTTTTCTGCCAGACATCTCATCTAACTATCTCGACTCATTTATGTCTTGTAGGTTCACTCTAGAGAGAAATCCATTAAACTCCCCTAGTCCTTGTGAGGTTAATCCTCATTGATTACATTTTATCACATTATATCAAATATATGGTACAATTTAAGTTTGAAATTTCTTTTTCAATAAAATAAGATTTTGAATGCATTCCAGTACAAAGTGAGAAAAAAAAAAGTAAATTATTATTTCGTCTATAAAGTTTGGTCAAAAAATGACATAAAAAATTCCTAAAGTTAGATCAAATTAACTCGCCAAAGTAAAGAAATGCCTAAATTTAGTGAATATGGAAACAAAACACAAACTTTTGATAGAGAATTTCCACCTTCATTAGTGGATAATGAAGTCAATAAAAGTGTTTATTTCATAATAATGACACTTGAAACTAAAGATAAAAAAAATTCATGACTCTTTATTTATATTTATATTTGTTCTTTTCAATTAAAACTAAATCTCTATATATTTCTTTAGTGTTTATTGGTTGTCAGCCTCTAGATTAAAACTTTTATCTTCTTCAAGATATTAACACCATTATCTGTTTGGACAACTTAATCTTTTTCTCTTTAAAGCTCTTTCAAACTTCCACCAATAATTGTAACTGTATGTAAGAAAATTTTACAATTCTATAATCTCATCCTCATCATTCTCACTGGCTACATACATCCTTAGAATACCTTATTAATTTGAAAGGCATATTGTATTTCAATTAAGTGTGTTTGAAGAGCAACCCCATAATCAAATGTCACCTCATAGGTATTCTGATAATGGTAAATTATAATTAGTTTTTACATCATTTCTTAGCCATTATCTTAGTCCAATTACATTTGATTTATTTGTTTAAGTGTGTTTTCAGCCTATATTTGCTTAATCGTCGATCCAGAGCTAAACGGAGCTAAACGTTAAGAAAGGGAGCGAAAGCGGAGCCAAAATAGAGGAAAAACAAAGTATCTAGGACCTCACGGGCAATGGTCACGCCTGTGGGGACTGGCCATGACCCAGCAGCCAAGGTGCATTTTTTTATCCAGTGAGCAGCAAGTGGCTCATGGGAAATCTTCACGGGCGTGAGCATTGCCCGTGACCACTCTGCTGCCTACTGTTTCTCAAAGGCTTTTCACAGGCAATCTCAAGGGCAATGTTCATGCCCGTGAGGATTGCCCATGACCTCCGATTCTCCAACACTATAAAAGCCAGATTGTTGTCGAAAAGAAGGGACTTTGATACTTTTGGGACTGTTTCGAGTTTTCTGAGTTTAGAACCTTAGAAAAGCCATTTTTCTAAGGGAAACACATCAAGAGTGAAGATTCAAGAGAGATTACAACCTTAAAATCAAGTTTTAATCACTTTTCCTTAAGATTCAACAAAGATATTTAGGGTTTGGGTAGATATGTTGAAAGATCATATGGATTTCTTAGCACTTTTCTTCTTCTCTTTTATTTTATGTTGTGATCTTTTGATAGTTATGAACTAAATTCATTTAATCTACCTAGATTAGATGAGTATTTGATATTTGTATGGATTAATTAACTCCTTTTCTCAATGAATGTTTAGAGTTTTCTTCAAGTATTGATTTTGATTAATATTGTTACACTTTTCATCTTCAATGCATGCTTATTGATGACTATTATTACCTATTCTTTGCTAGAGATAGAAAGTTAGGTTTTGAACACTCAAAATTAGTTAGGTTTGCTATGCTTGCTAGAGATAGAAGTATGAACTCCTAGGGTAATGTTTTATTTCACTTATTTTTAATAATTTTCCCACTTGATTGGTTATGAGAAGAGATTCCCAGCCTTTACTTAGGAATTAGGGTTTGTTTGCTTGAGAAAGATTCAAACTTACTTTTTTGTGTGAAAACTCACTTGTTGATTACTTTGGATTTTCATTGAGTTGTTAGTTATTCATTCAATATAGTCAAATATGAGTCAAAGATAGGTAGAAATTTTCTCATCGAATCTTATTCTTATGTTCAATTTCCAATAGCTTGTTAATTAGTCAATTTAGTTTCAAGGTTTAATTTAGTTTTAATCATTATTCAAAATAATCATTTGTGAGCTAGACAATAGTCTATGTGATTGAGCTAGTGTTTGGTTAACTGAACTGTCCAATTCTTTTAGGAGAATGATACTGGTATTCACCGATTATACTACTTGATACGACTCCGTGCACTTGCGGGTGTTGCGGCGGAAGTGCATCAAGTTTTTTGTGTCATTGCAGGGGATTGTGTATGGTCAAATACAATAAACATTAGCAAAAAAATCAAAGCTATTGATTTAGCCTTTTATTTTTTTGTTATTTAATTTTTGATTCTTTTTCATCTTGTGTATCAGGTACCTTTATGACCAGAGCTAACTTCGCAGGTATACTCCCTTACGATTCAGAGTTGGAAAGAACTTTGAGAAGGGAATGATAACAAAGGCAGTTAGCTTTGACCGACAACCAACCGCTTTCGGTCAATCTCGAGGATAATATTGTGGAGGTATTGGTTGAAGACCTAGAGGTATCGATAAACAACATGGAAGGAAACCATGGTCAAGATGGTAGAGCTCCTGTCTGGAGAACTATACAGGACTTCTCAAGGGCGGATCTCCATGATGCAGGAGGTCCAATCCGATGACCGGGAGCAGAGGCCAGTAATTTTGAGATCAAGCCGGCTATAATTCAGATGGTCCAAAATTCATGCCAATATGAGGGACTTGCCCATGAGAACCCTCATATCCATCTTGATGAATTTGTGGAGATTTGTGACACTTTTAAGATGAATGGGGTGACTGAGGATGCAATCAAGTTAAGGTTATTTCCTTTCTCCCTTAGGGATAACCTAAAGAAATGGCTGAAGTCCTTTCCAGTCGGGCATTTCACATCATGGGAACAATTGGCGGATGCATTTTTAGAGAAGTATTTTCCATTTGCCAAGACCGCCAAGTTAAGAACGAATATTTACTCTTTTACTCAACCGGAGGGAGAGTCTTTGTATGAAGGATGGGAGCATTTCAAAGATCTGTTACTGAAGTGCCCTCATCATGGATTCTCTTTGTGGCAACAAATGGAGAGCTTTACCAATGGGTTGACATATAACAATAAGAAAAATTTGATTTTAGCTGGTGGTTCTCTCATGCATAAAACAACGGAAGAGTTAAGAGACTTGGTAGAAGAGATATCTTTGTCTTACTATCAATGGCTTCCCTGTCCAAGGGATATTCCAAGATTAAGGGCGCCTGACATTCATTAAGTTGACACTATGACTTCTCTATCCGCGAAAGTGAAAGCTTTATCAAAGAAATTCGATGCATTCATGGCAGGTACCTCTAGGGCACAAGCTATGGTGTGTGAGAGTTATGGTGGTGACCACCTTTCTAAGAGTGCAACATGGTAAACGCAAGTGGAGAAGGTGTATCGCAAGAACAAGTGAGCTACATGGGAGCAATGCAAAGGGGAGGAAACAACCCCTACTCAAACACTTACACTCTAGGGTGGAGAGATCATCCTAATTTGTCATGGTGGAATAACAATAAGCAGAGGGTTGCTCCACCCATATTTCAACCAAGTCTCCCCATGCAGTAACAAGCCTCTCCATCCAAGAAAAGTGATTTTGAAGAGAGGGTGGAAAGGTTTATGCAAACCACCATCGCAAAGTTTCAGGAGCAAACAATTGTCAATAGGAACAGCTAAGCCTCACTGTAAAATCTTGAGACCCAAGTGGGTCAAATTGCTAAAATGCTGAGTGAGAGGCAACTGGGTACATTGCCTAGCAACACCGAGGCAAACCCTAGGGCAGAATTTAAAGCTGTCACACTTAGAAGTGGAAAGAATTTGAAAAGCTAAGTGTGATGATCTAAGTGGAGAGTGAAGTTAAGAAAGTAAATGAGGAAAATGATGATGAATGTGAAAGAGAGGTGAGATAAGAAGAGAGAAAGCTGAAGAGAAGAAGGTGGATACTCCTAAATCTCCAGTTCCAGAGTACAAGCCTCGGGCGCCCTATCCGACGAGGTTTAGGCAAAATATGTTGGATCCAGACCATGGTAAATTTCTGTCCCTTTTCAAGCAATTACATATTAATATTCCTTTAATGGAAGCTCTTTTGTAGATTCCAAAGTATGCAAGGTTCTTGAAAGAGTTGCTTGTAAAGAAGGGCAAGCTTGAGGAGATATCCGTTGTACAACTGTCAAAGGAAAGCTCCACCAATCTCCGTAAGCTGCCGAAGAATTTGAAAGATCCAGGGAGTCTCAATATCCCTTGTACTCTTGGTAATTTGCATATTGATAGAGCTTTAGCCAATCTTGGGGCAAGTGTGAGTGTGATGCCCTACCAAGTCTTTAAGACTTTGGGATTGGGTAAGCCCAAACCAACACACCTAAGCATCAAATTAGCGGACAAGTCCGTCATATACCCTAAAGGTATCATAGAGGATGTGTTGGTTAAGATCAGTCACTTCATTTT
>CAOJBK015889433.1:0-19160 GCA_948294925.1 Codiaeum variegatum | reverse complement strand
TGCTCGAAAAAATTTACTAGTAAATTGTTGTGGTAGCATGGATTGTTTTACCTTTTTATTTTTAGGTTTGTTAATATGTTTGGGGGATGAATATTTTGGATGAATTACGTATCGCCAAATGATGATGGAATGTTATTGTAGGATGAACTTTATTATGATATTTTAAGGTTGTTCTTATTATAATATTTTAAGAATATTTTAATTATGAATGTTAACTTGTAAATACTTTAAGGATATTTTTAATTATTAAATGATTTTGTGTTAAATGTATTATGAAGTTGTGTACAAATTTATAATAATAATTTTTTTTAGTAATGTGTTTTGTTTTGTGTGTTAAATTTAATTAATTTGAATTTTTAGTAAATTAGTGACGTAATATTTTGGTCAGAAATGCATTTTTTCGTCGCTAATGGGTCGTTATTAATGAAAATATTACTGACCCCAAAAAAAACACTGACCCCAAAATTGGGTCAGTAATTACTGACCCAATTTTTTGGGTTAGTAATATTTTTTTACTGACGACGGAAATACTGACCCCGAATTGGGGTCAGTAAATGTATTTTTGGGCAAAAATTCTTTTACTGACCCCGATTCGGGATTAGTAATTTTTTTTTGTAGTGGTAGATAGCTCTGTCAGATCCTTTTAGAGCCTATATCGTGTTTCATATTAATTTCATTATATCAATACTTTTGGGATCTAATATGTGTAGTAAATTAAATCAAATGCAAAAGAGTCCAATTCAACCCCTTTTTGGACATTTAATCTGCATTATTAATAGTAAATTCACTGAAACAAGCAAATAGTATGATTTCTACTACTTTTGGTAGTTTTGAAAAAAAATATGTTGGATCTTATGCAATCTCTTTCTAAAAATGGTGATCAACTATCTAAACAGGAAACCACCTTTTAATCGGTGGCCCAAGGAGAAACTGTTAATTCTGTTAGAATTTCCCCAGGATTTCCTTTGGCCACCGATGCCAAGTACAAACCTCCTCACAAGAGGGAAGAGGTTAGCTCTAGTAAAATAAATAATCATATAGGCTCTTATAGCCGAAATATTAATATTAATAATATTAATAGGCCTAACTAATAGGTTTTTTGCAGAACTAATCCTACTTCGCAACCTAGAATCTATGAACAGGAGACAAAAGGCATGTAGGGCAATTTTGCTCAAGGGTATATGCCTAATCCTCATACCTATGTGCCCCTTCCTCAGGCTCCAAGTTTGGGAGAAGTTTATTTAGATTATGTATGTGACATAGTACAAGTGATTTATGGTCTTGGTCTGCGTCAAGTAGGTCTACCCAAATTTCACAAACCATTTCTAGACATAATTGACAGAGATAATTCTTACCCATGAGATTATCGGGTTCCTAAGTTTTCTTTATTTTTTTAGGGAAGAGGGACAACCCATACTTGAACATATTTTCCATTTAACCATTCAATATGGTGAACTAGCAAATTATGAGAAATTTTCTAATTTAAAGTTAAGATTGTTTCTTAATAGCTTAACTGTGACTACTTTTACTTTGTATGCTACACTCCTCGAGAATTCTGTTTTCACATGGTAGGAAATGGAGCTTTAGTTCCATACTCAGTTCTTCTCATCTGAACCAACGGTTTGCATAAACAAATATTCTAAAGTGACTCAAAAAGCTGGTGAAATGGTTGATCTCTTCATTGAACAGTTCAAAAGGATGAGGAATATGATGTGCAAAGTCCTTTTTCTGGAAAATGAATATGTCAAAATGATTCAAAGGGGTCTCGATATTGAACTGAGGAAGAAGTTTCAAGGGATGGGATTTCAATATGTTTATGAGCTTGCTGCCAAAGTGAGTGGGTATGAAGAATTGCTCAGGGAAGATAATCAAAGAGGAAGGCCTCAATGGGAACTTATTTTTAGGAAGTTGCAAATGTTGAAGTCGATGTTACTGACCTTTCAAACACTAGGTCTTGTGTGTTCCCATTACTGGAAAAGAAATCCCCAGAAGTTTGGAGAAAATCCCAAGTCTTTAATCCTCAGATGCAGTACACCTTTCAGATTTCTAAAACTAACTAAGTCTTTGATTTTCTCCTCAAGGGAAAATTCATCAAGCTTCCACCTGACTACAAACTTCCAACAATGGTTGTTAGGTGTTTAGAAATGTGGTGCAAGATAAAATCAACACGGGAATGCTAAAATTCCCATAAAAGAAAGATGTAATATTGATTGAGCAAGACCCATTACCACCAGTAGCTTCCATCAACATAATTGACCCCGATCTTAGAGTGTCACTGGATGTTAAAAAGAAGCTCAAAGAAAAAGAGGAGAATTGGGACACCCTTTTCTATCCCTCAAGTAACATTGACTATATAGTGAAATACAGTAGACCACCATTAGCAAAAATTCCTAAGGAATCAATAAAGACTACTGGTAGGGCGAACAACTCTGAGGAAGGTGGTTAAATATCAAATAAAAATCCAATCTATCATAAAACCTCCTATAACAACTGGAGATAAACCAATTGCCATTATGGTAGTTGGAGGCCAGTTTCAAGGTGGAACTCCTCAAGTGAACAGGGAAATTTCTAAACTAAAAAATAAAAATCTTTTTATAAATTAATTCATCTTTGAGTGTCTCAAATAGTTAGAGGAGAAAAGATGATATGACTGCCCCAAAGTTCAATAGAAAACAACTAAGGTTTGTGGTACCAAAGTTACTGATGTTGGTGTTTTGCTTGTAGAAATCATTGTTGGCACTAGAAATTCACTCACATCTTTCTTTGCTGTGGAATCAAAAGCTAGTTATAATGTTTTGCTTGGGAGAGACTGGATTCTTTCTAATTGGTGTTTACCATCTTCCTTACATCAATTTTTTCTCTTTTGGAAAGGTAACAATGTTGAAGTGGTTTGGGCTGCCAATAAACCATTTACTGATAATGTAGATTAAATGTCCAATAAGGGAGTGAATTAGACTCTTTAGCGTCTGATTTAGTGTATTGATTTGATTAGATCCCGTGACTGTTGATCAATTATATTTGTTAAGTATTTAGTGTTAGCATAGAAATGATCTTATAGATTATTCTTTCTACCCCCTGAAACTAACTATTCAGATATGAAGAGAAGTTCAGTTAAGATCTCTTCTGATCTGCTTAGCAGTTAGCCAGCTATTACGTTAAAAGTCTGTAACTCGTATTAAAATTAGTTAATACAGTGCAATGTTTGTTTAATTTAAGTGAATAGAAGTGCCAAATGCAGAATCAACTAACGAGTCCGCTGAGAAGATGTAGGCAACCACAAATAGATGAAGCAGACACAGAAATTTATACTGGATCGACACTAACACCTATATTCAATCCACAAGGATACCACCTTCAGTATTTCACTATCACCTCTATTTCATTCTAGCTAGAGCAACCCTCAATCAGGTTCATTTTATACAAGCTAACTTCAGCATAGTCCTTCCCTGACTCAACTGATCCCCTCATAGTTTCACTTAGGCTTCTAAAAATCTATTCACTGCTATTAGGAGCGAGTGAATTATACAAACTTTGGAACTGGCAGCTGTGACACCCCAAACTCAACCACAAGCTTACAACAGGTGATTGAAACCATTAGAACACCTTAAATCTCAAGATACAAATCAATTTAAAACACTTTATTACGGAATTCCTCTGTGGATCAAGATTTTCAATGTAATAAAAGGAATTATGAATGAAGAAAAGATTTAATGAGGACTCAAGCTCAATAAATATGTGAATGCGCAAACTTGTTTGAGAGAATAGATTTAAATGTATATATCTTTTCATTTAAATGAAGAGAGAAAGATGTTTACAAGAGAATAAATGAAAATGGTTTAAATGCATAACTTGAAAAGTTTTTAAGCAATAACACATCTCTTCTTTAATCCATTTCTTGATCAAATAAGGGGGTATTTATAGTTTAGAAAATTATAGTTTTTAAGAGATAAAGATTTGAAAAGCAAGATAAAAACAAGTATAACAACTAGAAAATTTAACTTTATCTCTAATAGACAAACTTTTAAGTTTCTAATCTCTGTTTCTAATAGACTGACACATTGATGTCAGTGAAATCAGAGTCTATCTACTGATGAAAGAAACATTTAATAAGCTTATCAGAAGGTAACCA
The DNA here is from genome assembly GCA_948294925.1 of Codiaeum variegatum. Classification (NCBI taxonomy): domain Eukaryota; kingdom Viridiplantae; phylum Streptophyta; class Magnoliopsida; order Malpighiales; family Euphorbiaceae; genus Codiaeum; species Codiaeum variegatum. Next base: position 15,031 of record CAOJBK015889433.1, on the reverse strand, counting down.
TTGGGATTGATGAAAAACCGAAGGAAACAAGTAAAACGTAAAAAAATATTCCTTTTATAAAGGAATATATCATACAAACAAACAAAAGTGAGTTTTATGAGATAACGAATGTGATATTATTTTTCAAAACATATTTTATTAGGTTAGGACACTAAGGTAAGACATACAACTAATTGACAATACTGATCCACTTAACATCACATATTGCTAAAGATAACTAAGGTGTGTCACTTCAGCGATCTTCTCATCCAATACCTTTTTTGATCATTCAGTCGTCTGATGTTACAATCTCCATCTGATACTGGATATGGCTCTTAGAGAACATTAGATAATCTTATCAGGAGATAATGAGTCTTAAGTTCACCTATACACTTAGAAGTACAATTAGTTAGTTTACATCAGATTAGTTTTATGGTCATTAAAGGTACATTGCTAACACATGAGTCTAACAATCTCCCTCTTTTTGATGATTACAAAACTAACATCTACATGTAACACTTTTGAATGAAATAGGTGAAAAATTATGACTTATACAAGATAAAATAAATTTAGATAAGCAACAAAAGATATATAAATCAGATTAATCCCCTCTAACTCTAATAATAGTATGCAAAAGATCATTTAAGGAAAAATATATAAGCATAATTAAACACATATTTTATATATAAAAGTCAATATAAATAAAAATAAATATTGCTCCCCTGAGCAATAGTAATAGCAATAACTAGGATCATTATTGCCTAAGCACATATAGGTTCATCTCCCCCTTTTTGTTATCACTCAAAAAGAAGGGTCCAAAGAAAAGTAGGAACACAAAATATTCACGTTTAGACAGCAAGAAGCATAAACAAGCAAAAATACATTTAAGCAGGAATCACAACAACTGGCGTGGTGGTAAACAAGCTTAGCGATTCCCTGGACAAGCATCAATCTTCCTCTTCTGACAGTGCAACTTTCATCACAGGCAACTGGCGCTCTAGCTTTTTCTCAGCATTCTTGTTTTCTGTGACCTCGTTCTTACCCATCATAGTGTGTGGCCCTATCTGAACGTTGGGAGGTTACCAGTGTGCCTTTGATTTTATGGCTCAAGGAAACCGACCGCATGGAGTTAGATTGCATATGGCGTCGCAGTTTTAGAAATTCTCTCTTTGGTACACTCCACATATGTTCGTTATTGTGCACGTGTGATGTATTTGAGTCGTCACTTAATCTTTAGAAAACATATTTTTCTTAGGTGATTAAGAAACCAATTATACTCCATTTATGAAAATTTGATGCTTTACCCATCTAATTTGGAAAAAGGCAAGCCCGCGAACCATAGTTGAGTTCGAGAATTCATGATTTGATAAAAACATTTTTAAAAAATAAAAAAGATTTTTCCAATTTCTAAACAACTTTTTCTTAAGAAAAAAAATGTACAATTTCAGTTAAAATTAATTTCATGTATGCATGGCATACCTTTGTGATGAATGAACAATTATAATAACAGAAAATATGATGTAAGGCCAGATATTCATGCAAATGACAACCATAAATGGAAAGTGATAAAATGGTAGGAAAATTAAACAAGGTCCCTCCTCTAGCCTTGAAAGGTTCTAATGAAGACACATATCCCCAAAATCCATAATAAAAATTATTATATTAAAAATATCAAACAATCAGGGGATCCCTTCTCAGCTCCATAGATATAAGAAAGGCATATATTCTCCAAAATTAATTATAAACCTAGATATAACATATTGGTACAAACAATGGCAGATAAAAAGTAACAATAATTAAAATAAAGAAAAAAAAAGGAAAAAAAACATTTTTTAGAGTTGAAGCCTTTAAACCAGGTTTGCCGGCGTATCCGTTTGAACGGGAATCAAACCTTACGCCGTTCTCCCTTTTCGCAAATGGTGGGGTTGTTCTGAAAAATTATGGGTCGGTGGTTTAATTTGTTCAAAAGCTAATTCATTTTATTTTAAAAATAATTAACCTAAAAGGCCATTAACCGTTTCAGTATTTGATTTAAAAAATTGATTTTGATTAGTGTGAAATTGCCTAATTATTTTTAGGGCTTTAATTTAATCATTTCAGAAAATTGAGTTTTGATAATGTAAAACTGCTTAGTTAGATTAAGAGCTTTATTCAGAACCAAGGAAAAAGGGATATTGTATTGGTTTTACCTTTGGCTGATGGGGTTTCGGAATTGGTGGATTGGATGGCTTAACAAACCTGGATCATGTCTCTATTGTGCTTAAAGAGGTCTGTTTGACGTTTGACTGGAGTGAGACTGGTGAATATTGAACTGTGCCTTTGATTGGATCTATCGAAAATTAAGTTTTTCAAGTGAAATTATGGTGTTTAGGAGTGTGTCTGTATGATTAGGGTGTGTAAAAGCATATGAAAATCATCTAGAAACAGGTCAAAAGGTCTAGAAAAAAAATCTCCCGAAAACTGACCTGGAGGTTTGAATTTATAAAAAAATGTGTACGGAAAGTAAAAAAAATGGGCCTTCTACGTTTAAGCCAAATGAATGACTTACTACTTAAACACATGCGTTCAGGGCATTACACATGCGTTAAGCTTCAAATGGATGCATTTAGACCTTAACTCATACGATTGGGCCCTAACGCATGGGCCTGGTTTTCTAGGTCTGTTCTAGTCTGATTTGGTTTAGTTTTTTTGAATTTTTTGGGTCCATTCGAGGTTTGATTTGAGCACGATATGAACTTATGGGCTAGTATCGACGGGTTGGATTTAGTGGTGCAAAAATATGGGATTTCCCTAAAGAATATGTCCAGATATTCAAAATTTTCCATGTAAACCTTTTAATCTAAAATTTTTATCTTGGGGGCTATCTTGAATGCATCAAAGGGCGCTGCCCCCTAGACCCCCATTTTGTTCCAAAAACTTTAAGTCTATTTAAGAGTTATGAGGTGACCGGTGATTTTGGAGGTGAAAAATTGGGAGTTCACAGCTGCCCCCTCATTTGAATTAACTTCAACCAGAAGATGATTCTAATGACAATGAACCCACAAGTACCATTTTAGATTATGGGTTTGTTATGGTGCTATGTTAGCTTCTAAGCTTCTGGCCATGCCATGTTTGATTCTGTGCTTATGATAATGCTATGTCTGCTTCTAGACTTATGGTCATGCCATGTCCGATTCTGGGCTTGTCGCATGTCATATTAAGGGCTTATGCCATGTCAACTTCTGGGTTTATAGTGTGCCAAGTTAGGGATGCATTAGGATCATTCAAAATGGACTTATGGGCTTATAGGATGATGAAGTTATGCTATTTGAGGATTTAACCATGTTAGATTCTGAGCTTTGATAGGTAGTTTAGTACCTTTACATTGCAGGTAAAGATTCCTTCAAGAAGATGCCCTCAGTTATGTGTTGGATGATGCGAATAATTGGAGGGGGGTGCATGAGATGGATACTGAGTATGGTCCATTATGGGTTTTTATTTTGTAAAAACTTTGCAAAACTTTGACGTTCATTTGAAATTTGAACATTTTTCTGAAATTGTGTTGCATTTTGCTCATGAAAAATTATTTTTGAGAAACAAAGTATTTTGTGAGTTGCCCCAATAGATGGAACCATACTTCATCCATATGATGCACAATCAGTGCATGAAATTAGACTGAGTGAGCGGGATCAACCTCAAAAATTATGGCATAAGTGCTTTGCCAACACTTAAAGGTGTTAGCATTGATTGAGATTTTTTAATGATTGCATTCAGTTTTGGGATCTATTAATCACATTTTTTTATTTGGATCTAGTATAGACAAAATGTAACCAACTTTTAAGGTATTTTTAGCCTTTCTTGGTACTAGTCTTGAGATTGACCTAGCTATTCCAGTAGAAATGGTAGGTTACCTTAACTCCTTTAAACAACTTTAGGATTTAAGCACTGAGGCTGCTTCAAGTAATGTGAAGGATGATTATGTGGACCTTTCTATTTTGGCCAACAAGTTTTATGAAGATTCAAATGACTCGGTTTGGTCAGCTAGGAGCCTAAAGGCTTATGCTTTTAGCTTGACAACGAGCTACATCTTTATGGGCCCAGTTGGATGTGGTGATACTAAGGTGGCTGAGGGAAAATCGATTGTTGGTATGATTTTAGGAGAGACGCTGCTGAACTTGGATCATCATTGTAATACGGGAGGACTTTGGACTATTAGTCTGATTTTTCTCTAAGTACCTAAACCTTTTTCACTGCTTGTCTATTTTAACACGTGTGAGGCTATTTATTACTATCATGTCTTCTTTCAAATTTGGTTGAAGGATCATCTCAAGATCGTTCATGGTCTCATTTCTGAGTCAAAAGACTATCTGCCATTCTGGTATCAAACTAGGAAGATTGTTATCCACTTTCCCATTGAGAGGGTTTGGATTAGCTGGCTGATGGAACTATGTCCTTCTAACTTATTTTGGAGACTTGATTGGTATACCATCAAGAAGTTCATTCCAAGGATCCAAGGATTCAAACACGTGTATCTTCTTGGTTTCACGGATGTGACTTGGTATCAGGCTACTCGAGTTCTTTTATCAGGTGGGACATTATTAGGATGTGCCCCTAGATAGCCCGCTCTTCGAGGTGACTGTTATGAATGTTAATGTTTCAAGAGCTATTCTCAAGTGTTGGATTTATGACTTCACAAGGGCAATGGTGATTCCTGGTGACGACGATGGCAAGCTTCCAGAGTAGATCGATTGGTGGATTGAATCATGTTGGCAAAAGGAGAAGGCAAAGCGATATGCTCTTCTGATCGAGATTGAAGACTGAGTCTGAGTCTAGACTAGGCTTTTGAATAAGACCATTTTGATTTTGTTTTCTAATTTATGTTTCTTTTTTATTTTCTGTCTCAAGTATTTTAGTTTAGCTGCCAAAAGATGAATAAGATCTCAATAAAATACATTTTATTTTTATTAAGCTCTTAGTTTTACCTAAGCCACCCTTTCGGGTTTCAACTTAGAGAGTTGCCTTGATTATTACCTAGACCGCCTTTCTAGCTTTCAGTTTAGCAGACCATACCCTAAATTTTTCCCAAGCCCCCCACTTGGTTTTTAGCTTAGCGGGTTTCTTTCTTTCTTTCTTTTTTTATTTATTTATTTGTATATTTGTTTACTTTAACTCTTGCATGCAATATTAAAGAGCCCAAATGAAAATGAAAATTTGATTTTAAAGAATGCTTTAGACCATATCCATAAGGGTGCCTACGTATCTCCTTACAATGGATTTTTGAAAAAGGAAGAACATGATAATTTTTTGGAGAATTAGGTCCACATAGTTCTTATTATGGATATGTGATGCCTGAATGCATGCTTATGCAATAAAAACACTAAACAAAGTATTTTTTTAGCTGGTCTAAGTTGGTCGGATGATTGAATTCATTGTCATTAACATCCATTGAACTCATGGTAAAGTAGTTAATGGCCACCAGGAAGTACACATGGCTAGCACAAGATTTTGGTGAAATTTTACTAATAACATCAATGCCCTAAACAAAAAAAGGCCAAGGAGTTGAGATCGGGTTAAGTGGAGAAGAGGGAACCTTTTGAAGCTTGGTATATTATTGAAATTTTGGATATCTCCATGCAAATCATGCACAATCTTCATTCATGGTTAGCTAATAATAACCTTGGTTCATGATATTGCGAGATAAAGTCCATCCATTCATATGAGTGCCATCCTTTCCACCATGGATCTCTTTTATGATTTTGTTGGCTTCTTCGTCTGAGACGCACCTTAGATAAATGCTATCCCAAGTTTTCTTATAGAGAATGCCCCCTTTTAGGATGTATCCTGTGACTACTTATCTTATGGTTCTTCTTTTTAATTTGAAGACCCCTTCAGGATATTCACCTTTTGTGTGATAGATGTAAATGTCCTAATACCAAGGCTTTTCCTCAGCTTCTTAGATATTCATGCAATGAGCTTGAAAACTTGGTTCATGCTTGATGCTTATCAAAATAGTATGGATAAGGAACCCATCACATATTTTTATCATGGATACTAGAGTTACCAGTATGTCGGGGAATCTATTTTAGGTTCTTAGAAAATAATGGAAGGAAAAAGCATCAAAATTGGTTGCCAATTTCTCAAGGAACTTATGGCAAGGAACCGATTTCTCCTTTCCGATTTTCCATTTTCCTAAGGCTTGCCACACCAACCTAGCATCATATTGTGAGGCCTAGTCCGAGCCTGCGGGATTTCCCAGTGCGCCATCGAGTTTAAGGCTTGAGGAAACCAACCATGTGTGGTCAAATTGCACATGGTGTCACGGTTATGGTAGGTCCCACTTTGGTACACTCCACATATGTTCATTGGTATGAATGTGTGATGTGTTTGAGATGCTACTTAATCTTTAACTTAGGAGATTAAGAAACCAGTTTGAACTCTATTTAGAAAAATATGACATTTTTACCCAACTAATTTTGAAAAGGTAAGCCTAGAAACCATAGTTGGGTTTTGGGATTCGTGATTCGATAAAAACATCCAGAAAAAGATTTTTCCCATTCTAAACAGTTTTTTCTTAAGAAAAATATACATAGTTTCAGTTAAAATTGGTTTCATGTATGCATGGCATATTTAAAGATGAATGAGAAATTATTAGCATGGAAACATGATGCATGGGTAGATATTTCATGTGAATGACAATCATGAAAAGAAAATGATAAAATGGCAGGAAAACCAAACAAGGGTCCCTCTTCTAACCCCCAAAAGGTTCTAGGGAAGGCACACATCCCCAAAATGGAAAGGAATAATATAGAAAGAAAAAAATAATTACATTGCAAATATCACTAACATATGGGATCCTTTCTCAAATCCACACAGATGTGGAAAAGACACACATTCCTAAAATCATTACAAACCCAAATGGAATGATAATACAAGCAATGGCAATAGCACAAAAAATGAAACGAACAATAATAACAAAAATACTAAAACAAATAAAAAAATAAAGGGAAAATAAAGATAAAAAATGCAATTTTGGAGTTGAAGCCGTTTAAAAAGGCATGACGACGTATCCCTTTGAATGGGAATCAAACCTCACCACACTCTCCCTTCTCGTGAATGATGGGGTTTTTCTGAAAACAATGGGTTGGTGGTTTGGTTGGTTTAAAAACTAATTCGTTTTATGATTAAAAGAATTGACCTGAAAGACTTTTAATCAGTTAAGTATTTGCTTAAAATTGATTTTGATTACTGTGAGAATGCCTAACCATTTTTAGAGTTTTAATTTGAATCATTTCAGGAAAAAATGAATTTTTGAAAAATGTGAAAATGCCTTATATAGATTAAGGGCTTGTTAAGAACCAAAAATAAGAAATACTGTACTATATTTACCATTGAGTTAAGGAGTTTCAGAACCGGTAGATTGGATGGCATAATGAACTTGGAACATGTCTCCATTATTTGGGAGAGGACTATTTGTTGTCTGTCTTGAGTGTGACTGATGGATTCTGAATTTTCTGACTAATCGGCATCGTAAAATATTTGATGTTTGTGGTGAAATTTTGTTGTTTTTGAGCAGTTTTGGGTGTTTCTAGTGTCTATAATTGTCTAAAAGGAGGTCAAAAATTCTAGAGAAGTACGTGTGAAAGTCTTCCAAAAAAGAACCTTAAAACTAACCCGAAGGGTCAAATTTATAAAAAACAGTGTCATAAAATCTAAGAAATTTGGGACTGATGCATTTAGGGCTAAACATATGACCACTACCTAAATGCATGCATTTAGGGCTTCGTGCATGTGCTTGGGCCCAAACACATGGGCTTAATTTCCTGGGTCCTGTCTAATTTAGTTCGATTTTTTTACTTTTCTAGGTCCAATTTGAGTACGGTTAGAACTATTGGGCTCGTATTGATGAGACAAATTTTATGGTGAAAAAATTAGAGTTCACAACTGCCCTCCTTAATAATTTCATTTTGGGAAAAACGCGACTGATAAATGTGAATGCACTTAATGGGATAATGGATTTTGCCTATAAATGGGCTTAGAAATCTCATTTTCTTGCACACTTCATTTTCTCTCAACATTTTTTCTCCTACCTTTTTTATTTTGCAAGTAGTTTTCTGAATGATATCGGCCAATGACGTTTAGGACAAGGATTTGTCGACACTTCTGAACACGTCTCTAGATGGATAGCCTATTCCTCCGCATTTGTGTCTTACTGAGGAGGAACTATTCGGTACCGATGACTTGCCTAGCCCATCTATCGGTCTTCCTGCTTCTGACAGTTAAGTTAATTCGAACGACATCTTTGGTGCATACGGTCTACCGAGTCTCGCGGTTGCTGCAGACTTACCTGGCCTATCAAACTAGGGCTTTATGGATAACCTACTGATGGATCCCGAGGAGTCTTTGACAACTCCTAATGCCAGGACTCTACAGAATTGTCAGGAGCATGCGAACTGGCGTGGCTACTCAGCAGTATTTTTCCTGTTTCTCTATGTTTTATTATTTTTTCTTTTTAATCTGCCATTCTGATTTTTGTGCATTTTTCTTTTTCTTGAGCCATTCTGATTTTTGTGCACTTTCTCTTTTAACCAAATGCTCTCATTTTTTTTTTCCAAATGCTCTCTTTTTTAGGCACTTTATTTTTTCACTCATTTTTATTTTCTCAATGCTAGAAAAAATAAAAGTAGGGAGTTAGAATTTTAAAAAAATTTAAAAATGCTAGAAACTATCACTTGTAGGATTCTGAGCACATTCAGAGGGATGCTCAGTCTAGGTTGGCTGTGGTGATGACTTTTCTTCACCGTTTTGAGGTTGTACCCGACCGTATTGCTCCAGCTCATTTATCGGGCTGAATGAGTTTGGACATTGGTCGTACTCTTGACCGAAACTTGGTATTTGCCTTGGCTGAGATGTGGTGGCAGACCACCAACACTTTTCATTTACTAGTGGGTAAGAGTGGTCATGTCTGACGGGCATACGTTTTGGGCCCCTACCTATTATTTTTCATACTGAGTTGAGACCTCCACATAAGCTGCTCAACCTACTTATGGCAGACTTACCCCCTAACTCTAGAGGGCTAGTTTCTCAGACTCACTTAATCGGTCACATGAATGGGATGAACTTGGATGCTTACTCTATTGATTAGTGTGCTCGAGTCTGCTTGCTTGTCATCTTGTCCACTATTTTCTTGTATAATAAGAGTGCATAGGTTGATCAGAGGATTCTAGGCTCTTTAGTCAATTTGGACATGCTCAGTGACTATGACTAGGCTAGCACAACACTGGCCGCGGTTTATCTAGGGATGAACATGCTATCCTTGACTCAAGGGACATATATCCATCTGACTGCCATAGCTTAGGAGGTCAATATTTCCCCCTTTGACATTGTTTCTAATGCTTTATTTTTCAATCATTTTTCTAACTCTGTCTGTTTTGTAGCTCTTGGCCTATTCGAACATCCCATCCCTTGCCCCTAGTGTTGTGGGGACTGTTTTTTCTCTCGTTGGGACGGATGTGGTGTAGAGATTCCTGGATAGGTTCCAAGCTATTTTTTTTGTCTATGACTATTGAGATATCTAGGCCATGATGACTGAGGTATGCTCTGATTAGCTTTATCCTTATCTTTTTGTACATTTCTGATTTACTAGTTTGTCATCATTAGGTTGTCAGGACACCATCCGATCATAGTGCTTATGGGGATGTGGACCCTTATGATTTAGGCATCATTTTTACTGAGAGGCATATCCTTCTAGGTTCTTCCATACTCATGGAGTTCTACTTGGGAGACAGGTGGTGGTTCAGACTATCTCGGACACGATTGTACCAGCTGATCCACCCATGCTCATAAGAGGGAGTATGACTTAGGATTTTCAGGAATAATAGAGAGTTGGGAGACTAAGGAAGAACTGCCTCATTCATGATGCCTCGTATCTAGACTTCATGGCGACACATCTGGCGAGAGGGAGACCACCTCTGTTTGTTAGACCGGGTCAAGTTTCGATGGTGACTGTTGCTGCTACATCGAGGCATAAACCTCGTAGTTAGACTGGACATTTTTCTCCTATGGAAGTGCTTTGCATCAGTTTTGTTTCCTTAGGCATGGGTGCTTCTACGTCAGAGACGCTTTCTAACTCGAGTTAGGCTTGGGCACATCTTCCTGGCTTTTTTGATACTATCTCTTATACAAATGCAGGGGTGTGACCAGATTCCAGCACGTAGGCTATGACTATGTGTATGGCATGCCCCATCTTGACTTGTCACGACTTCCTCTGATGGTAAACCCCTAACCTTTACTGCTTTCATTTCCTCTACTGAACAGTTTTTTACGTCTATTCATTTTTTGCAGGTCCCACTTCCTATGTATGCTTATGGCCATGACATCTATCAGCATATGTATCATTGCTTGAGTACTACTCTGGCTGCCTTGAGTGTTGCGAAAGCTAGAAAGAGCCTAGGATCATCTGAAGACATGGTATACAGCCTGAGGACGATAAGGATGAAGAAGTGGGTGGCAGCAGTGATTGAGCGATGCATGATGCACTTTTAGACTTTGTAAGGCCCCATTCATGGGCTTTTGTAAAAAAAAAACTTGTATTCTTTCACACTTATGAATTTTGAAAATTTGTAAAAATTTTGAAATTTTTTATTCTGATTTATGATTTTATGCTCTGTAAAACAATTTTGTTTTGCAAAAAATTGAGTTTTGAAAATGTTTTGGTCTAAAATCTCGCAAAAAAAATAAATCAGATCTAGTCAGAATGAATTGTTGTGATGGACTAGGTCAACACATGGGCCAACACATGTATGTATGCCAAAACACGTGCATTTAGGCCTAGTATCGGTCAGTCCACTTGACTTGCATGCTTCGCCTTTCGAACTCCATTTTCTACCTCGATTTTTGTGCCACTATATCAATAAAAAAAATCAATTTTTTATTTAGAAAATCACCATTAAACTATTTTTAACAAAAACATTCAGTTTTATTTTGTCTTAGCCATATGAGATGGAACCCTACTTCAATCACATGATTCATGGCTGGTGCTTGAAATTGGATCGAGTGACCAAGATAAACCTCGAAAAATATGGTATGAGTTCTCTTCCGACACTTAAGGGTGTAAAGATAGATTGGGAATTTTTGATCGCTTATATATGCTTTTGGGATCTTGTTGATCACATGTTCTGATTTGGAGCAAGTATAGAGGAGATGTGTCTGACTTTTGAAGAATTTCAACTTTGAACGGTAAAAGTACTGAGGCTGACCTAGTTATTCAAATCGAAAGGGTAGGGTATTTCAATTCCTTTAGAAGGTTGTTAGATTTAAACATAGAGGCTACTTCAGGTATTGTGAAAGATGATTTTGCTGACCTGCCTGCTTTGGCCAACATGTTTTATAAAGACTACAAGGACCCTGTTTGGTTAGTCAGAAGGTTAAAGGCTTTTACTTTTGGCTTAACTACGGGCTATATTTTTATGGGTCTGGTTGGATGGGGTGATGCAAAGGTGGCTGATCTGATACCCCTGATAGGTGAAGGGAAGTCAATTGTGGGTATGATTTTGGCTGAGATACTGCTGAACCTTGATCATCATTACAGTTTGAGAGGACGTTGGACTATTAGTCCGATTTTTCTTCAGGTACTTAAACCCTTTCTTTACTTCTTTGTGTCAAAAAGTACGAGGCTATTTTTTACTTTTGCTTTTGATAATCACTAAATATACCTAATTTATACTTCATTTATTAGCCATTATCTTTATCCAATTGCATTCAATTTGTTTCTTTCAGTGTGTTTTCAGCATTTCTAGTTCTAGGGGCTGATTCGGAGCCAAGTAAAGGAATATATCAGAATTGGCTTACAAAAAGAGTGCAAAAAAAAGTTGAAATTAAGCAAATGCATAGCTCACTAGTATGGCTCACGAATGTGACCAATGCCCATGAGTTAGACTGCAGCTGCTAAAACAGGAAGTGAAACAAGAAAAAAAGGGAAAGGGCTAAAGGTCAGTCACTGGTATAGCTCATGGATGTGACCAATGCCCGTGAGCCAAGGATGAGCCACTGCTTCTCAAGACTTCAAAGTAGAATTTAGGCATAAACTTTATAGTTGATCACGGGTATAGGTGATGGCCATGACCAATGGCCATGACCTAGTAGGAAGCCATTGTTTTAAGCCATAATTCAAGCCTTGTTTCATGGGCATGGGTCACGGCCATGAACAGTGGTCGTGACCCTAATTTTTTTAGCTATATAAAAGCTAGATTGTTGTAGAAAATCAGGATCCAAAAATTTTCAACCCCTTTAGTTTAAAAAGGAAACCCTACTAAAGCTAATTAGGAAGAAAAAGCACACCAAAGAGCAACAAATTAATCAAGAACAATGCATCAAAGTGAAGATCAAGTAAGATTCATCAAGAATTAATAGGGTTTTGGATATTGAGCAAAGAATTCCTTATGGGTTTCTTAGTTCCCTCTTCTTTTCCTTTAATTTTCTATTGTAACTTTGTTATCATACACTAAATCTTTTGGTTTACCTAGATTAGATAAGTATTAGCACTCAATGGATGTTTGAAATTTTGTTCAAGTAATTATTTCAATTTATATTGTCTGCACTTTTCATCTACAATTACATGCTTATTAATGATTATTGTTGCTTAATATTTGCTAGAGATAGAAAGTTTAGGTGTTGAACACTTGAAATTGTTTGGTTTTGCTATGATTGCTGGAGATAGATTCATAGACACCTAGAGTTAAGTTCATTTCAAACGAATTATAATGCTTTTCCTAATTGATTGGTTGTGAGATGAGATTCCCTTCCTTTACTTAGGATTTAGAGGTTTAATTGCTTGAGAAAGAATTGAATCTAATTTTGAATATTAATAAACCCACTTGAAGTATAATTCTGATTTCCATTGAGGTATTGATTACCCATACAATTTATTTTAATACGAGTCAAAGTCTAGGTAAATGTTTTTCGAACTTTATTTTCATCTTTTCATTTGATTTTCTTAGTTAATTGTTCAATTTAGTTTAGTTAAAGTATAAATTAAAATATAGAATAACTTCATCATTTGTGAGCTAAACAATAGTCAAGGAGAGTGAGTTAGTGATTTACTGATCAAACATACACGAGTCCTTTGGGAGAACGATATCGGGATTGACCATTTTTATTACTTGATATGATCTCGTACACTTGTGAGTGTGAAGTAGAGTTTTTCTCCATCAAGTTTTTGGCGCCATTGCCGGGGACTTGTTATTAGTTTGATATAGTTAACATTAATAATAAATCTAAAGCTATTGATTTAGCCTTTCTATTCTTATTTACTAGATTTTAGTTACTCTTATTATTGTCTTTTAGGTACTAGATTATGACCGAAGCTAACCACTATAAACTCTTCCCTTATGATCCGAAACTTGAGCTAACTTTAAGAAATCAGAGACAACAAAAGGAAAGAGGGTTATCTTTAGCTAGAGAAGATCCACTTCAGGGAGTTCAGGAGAGCACAACTAAGGAAGGAAAATTTGAGGTACCCGATGTCAATATGGAGGGTAATGGCAATAATAACAGTAATAATGGTAATGGAAATTCCATTAGAGAAAGAGTTGGCAATGGAAACATTATAATTGAAAATGGAAATGATCAAGGAGTTAAAGCTCCAGTGCGGAGGAAAACGTAGGATTTTGCACTAGCTGATTTGACTGATGTAGGAGGTCCTATTAGGAGGCCAAGAGTTGAAGAAAATACTTTCAAAATTAAATTAGCCTTTATTCAGATGATTCAAAACTCTTGTCAGTATGGGGGATTAGCCCATGAGAATCCTCACACCCATCTCAATGAATTCGTAGAGATATGTGATACATTTAAGATGAATGGGGTGACTGAAGACGCGATTAAATTGCACTTATTTCCATTCTCCCTAAGAGATAACCAATAGAAATGGCTTAAGTCCTTCCTACAGGCCATTTCACAACCTGGTCACAGCTAGCAAAAGCCTTTTTAGAAAAATACTTTCCACCCGCTAAGACAGCGAAGTTGAGACATGAGATAGACTCTTTCACCTAGCCTGATGGAGAATCATTGTATGAAGGATAAGAGAGATTTAAGGACTTATTACTCAAGTTCCCCCATCATGGTTTCTCAAAATGGCAATTAATCTAATTTAATTTCAGCCCGAGGTGGAACGTTGGGTGACAAGATGCCGGAGGAAAAATGGGAGCTTATTAAGTAGATGTCTATGTCCTACTATCAATGGCTCCCCTCTCCTAGAGATCTGCCTAGGCTTAGGGCATCGGGTGTTCATAGTGTTGATAATATGACATCCTTATCGGCGCAAGTGGAAGCTTTGATCAAGAAATTCGATGCATTCACTTCAGGTACCTCATGAGCTCAAACTTCATGCTGTGAGAGTTATGGTGGTGGACACCACTTCCAGGAGTACAACATGGTAGGCTCATGTGGTTTTGTTGGTACAAATGGGTCTCAAGAACAAGCCAACTTTATGGGAGGTATGCAAAGGGGATGAAACAACCCTTACTCAAATACTTATAACCCGTAAGCCACCCAAACTTTTCATGGAGAGACAATAATGAGCAAAGGGCTCCTCCACCATGATTCCAACAAAGATCACAATCCCCCATTACAAAGTCAATAACAAGGGCCTCCACCTAAAAAGAGCAGCTTAGAAGAAATGATAAAAAAATTGTCCAGTCGACGAAACCCAATTTCCAAAATCAAGAGGCAATTAATAGAAACACTTAAGCCTTTTTACAGAACCTTAAAAATTAAGTGGGACAAATAGCTAAGCTTCTAAGTGAAAAGACTCCTAGTGCTTTGTCTAGCAACAATGAAGTTAACCTGAGAGGTAAGTTAAAGGCAATCACCTTGAAAAGTGGTAGAATGGTGTAAAGGGATGTTAAGGAAAAGGATGTTTCTAAAGAGAACAAGGATACTGAGCATAACCATGTGGAAGTTGAAGTTGAGAAAGGAAAAGAGAAAAGAAATCAAGAGGAGCAACCAAAAGCACCAACGCCAGTCAAAGAGTACGCACCATAAGTGCCATACTCGGCACATCTACAAAAGGACCGCTTAG
>CAOJBK015888363.1:0-12608 GCA_948294925.1 Codiaeum variegatum | reverse complement strand
TACTATAAATATGTGTTAGTAGGGATATTTTGGACAACTTTTAATCAATTCAGAAATTATTCAGTTTTTCGGCGTTTCTACGTCTGTGTGTGTTTTGCTTTTGCACTCTTCCCTGCGTCAATTACTGATAAAATTTCAACTTTTATTCTTCATTGTGATGAGGCTGTGACTAACAAAATTTGTTAGGGTTTGTCTAATTCTAGGGAGTTCACAATAAGTTTAGTTTATTCTTCGATGTTATGGATATAAATTTGGAAAATCAAAGTCCCTCAACGTCTTTGCACTTTTCTTTAGCTTACCTATCATAAAAAATTTATGTGCAATATTCAACAGCATAAACATGGCTTTACTGTGGATTTGTTTTGCTAGTTTCGTGAAAGGGTTACAAAAGATGTTGAGCATGTTCTTCATTTTTGTCCCTATGCTACCATGGTTTGGAAGAAGATTCTAAATCTAGAGGAGTTTCATTGTTAGTATATGATGAATTTTACTGGTTGGTTCCATCCTAATTTGGAGCTGGCACTTCCCAATCAGGGGTCTTATTCTAAAGGCATTCAATTTATAGTTGTGATATGGTCAAATTCGTAACACTAAGAACATTGAATACGGTGGAGCCGCTGCTGCTGCATGGTGAGTGAATCACCATCTCAAGAGTGAAATCCCATTCACAAATGGCTCTTTAATCTTCGTCTTCGTGTTCTAATAATTTGTGGTGGTGAATGGGTCGATTTTTTTGATGTGATTCCGGGTGGAATTGACCAGACAAGTTTTTCATTGCCCATTCAGTGTAAATGTTAATGTTACAGGTTTTTGAGTTTTCAACCAATGAAAGGTTCCCATGAACTCTGCCTGCCAAAACTTTTCTATTTATTTCCTAGGGGTTTTCTATGGTTACTTTGTTTTAAACAAAGTAATCATAATTTGTTTTAATGGACCAATAAAAAATAACATGTAATTAAAAAAATTAAAAAATAAATTAATTTAACTTGCAATAGCAGGTTACATAATAATAAAAAAATATTAATATAAAATGAGGTAGCATCATAAATGTGTACCCCTAAAACATTTATAAAAAAATAGCTAGATTTGCAAAAATGTACATAAACATTTGATTTTTTTTGTAAAAGATTGATTTTGTTCGTAATTGCAATATTTTTTATATTTTTTTTGTTAAAACATGAACTTTTTTCCGTAAATACGTGAAAGAAGGCCTTTCGCCTATCAAGAAAGTCTTATATCCTTCATCAAGGATGAATGCCTCCCAGGGAAGGTCTTTAACCTGTCAAGTAAGTCTTATATCTTTCATCAAGGATGAATACCTCCTAGGGAAGGTCTTTCACCTATCAAGCAGGTCTTATATTCTTCATCAAGGATGAATGCCTCTCAAGGAAGGTCTTTTGCCTGTCAAGCGGGTCTTATATCCTTCATCAAGTATGCGTATCTCCCAGGGAAGATCTTTTTCCTATCAAGCAAGTCTTAGCAGTAAAGATCATAAAGCACACATATCTTACTTAGAAGGCGAATATTCATTAATTTTTTGCTCATTGGTAGTACATTTTCAAATGTTGTACATTCCATGTGTGAGGTATTTTCATGCCTTATAAAGCTTGAAGCTTGTATGTTCTAGGGCCTATCACTTGCTGAATTTTGAAGGGCCCTTCCCATGTTGGAGCTAACTTGCCAACTCCTTCTTTTTTGCTTGTAGCTTTGAGGCTCCTCATCACTAGATTTCCTTCTTCGAAACTTCTGTCCTTCACCTTATTGTTAAAGTAATTTGAAACTTTTCTCTTATAAGTGGTAGTTCTAATGATTATTTCTTCCCTTAGCTCTTCTAATAGATCTAAGTCTATCATTCTCAGCTTGTCATACTCCTCGTCGTCACAATAAAGGACTCTATATCAACTGGGATGATGGCTTTGGTGCCGAAAATTAGAGCGAAAGGGGTTTCTCTTGTTGGCTCTCTTGGATTTATTTGATATGCCCATAGTATATGATGGTCCTCTTCAGCCCAGTCTCTTTCATACCCCTCTAACCTTCATTTGATTTCTTGGAGAATGGTTCTGTTAATGACATCTATCTGCCCATTAATTTGGGGATGGGCTACCGAAGAGAAGTGTTGCTTGATGCATAATCCTTCAAAGAATCCTCTAATCTTCGTGTTGTCAAATTGATTCCCATTATCGCTGATGAGCTGATAGGGAATTTCGAATCTGCAAATGATGCTTCCCCATATGAACTTGATTATGTTTTTCACTGAGATAGTTACTAGTGGCTCCGCTTCGATCCATTTTGTGAAGTGTTCGATTGCTACCACTAAAAACTTCCTCTATCTAGGGGCTATTGGGAAGGGAACAACAGTGTCTATCCCCCACTTGGCGAAGAGCTGTATATTGGGACTTGCTCTGTTCCCAGTGCTCTCACCAAGTTTGCAAACTTCTGGCACGAGGAGCATTTTCTCACTGAAGATCTTGCATCTGCCTTCATTGTAGGCCAATAATAGCCCTGTCGAAGCACTTTGGCTTCCAATGCCTTTCTCCCAATGTGCATTCCACACAACCTGCTATGTATCTCTTGCACTACAACAAAAATCATCTATTGTGACATTAAAAAAATAACATTTTTTTTTTATCAAATGTCACTAAAAGGGAGAAACATTGAATATAAATAACATTTTCTTAAAATGTCACCAAATTTATATTTATTACAATATATATTTTATATTAAATTAACACTTATTATAATAATTATTATAATTTTATTTTGTAACATTTTATTGTGACATTTGAGGCAACTATCACAATAACTTTTATTTATTGTGACATTTAAGGCAAATATCGCAATCACTTCTATTTATTATGACATTCATTTTTCATATTTTTTTAATTGTTGCTAATTGTTATTTGTTTTAATATTTCTTCTAAAAATTTTATAATTATTGTTAATTAGAAAATTAATGCTTATGATAAATATTATTATAATGTGTAACAATTATGATAAATTTTAAAAATGTTACAATAAATTTAATTTATTAATAGTTTATTGTGACATTTGACAAGTCACATCACTTATTTGATCCTCTATTAAATAAGGTTAGGCTTGAAAGTCTTAAATAAATTTCATATATTAATGTAAATATTATTATAATTTTGGCACCACTGAAATTTATATTGCAGTAGGATACTGTATTGGAAAATATCAATCCAAATTTCTTTTATATTAGAATTTTAATATCAATCAATATTTCAAACTATAAAGTGATAAGGACTAATATGAATGATAACAAAAAAACCACTTCATAGTTTGTCTGATTAAACAAAAAATTTCGTTCTCATCAGAGAAGTTGATAATCTTCTTTATATTGTATTAATATATATAATCGTTTGATATCATCAGCGACCTTAGGAACGTTGCAGCCAAACCCAGTAAGATTTTACTTTTAAGGTTATACATTCTACTATAATTAATTGTTTAAGTATTATGTTTTGCCTATTTTAGTTTTGATTGCTATTTAATGTTCGATCTTCTTTCTTTATGCCTTATTTTCGTTTTGGGTAAATTATTGTCGATGTTTGACAATTACTCGTGATTTAGTTTTTATTTATTTTGAGAACATTAATTTTTAATAATCATCATTATTATTATTACAGGTTATAGAATAAGTACAGACAATCATTCACAGCTTGAGGATGAACCAATTAATGAGAAGGAAATTGTGAAACAATATATTCTATGCCTACTAGATGATTTGGGATCAAGTTAATTTTTTTTTGTAAATTTAGAATTGAAATCAATTTATAAATAATATAAAATAAATTTCATAATAATAAATTAAATAATATAAAATAAATGTTCAAAAAATAATATAAAATAAGTGTTAGCAATAAAACTCTCTACCAACACATTTTAAAATCTTTAATAACATTTTATAAATATAATTACATTATTTATACGTTGCTAGAAGATTATATGGAACAAATAATTATTAGTTTTTTAATAACAGTTAAAAAATGTCACTAATGTAAGCTATAGTAACACTAGAAAAATGTTATAATAGTATATTATAAATGCTGTAATAGGTGAATAATGACAAAATCAATAAACATTATTTAATTACTAAGCAACAATGAAATGAGTTACATTTTATTAACATTTGTGAAAAATGTTGGTATAAGTCTAAAGCAACATCTTAGTTATTTTTAGTAACATTTCACAAATATCATAACAAGTAATTTTTGTTGTAGTGTTGGAGGACATACTTCACTTCACTTGGCTTGAGACACTTGAGCTAAGGGAGCGAATATGCCCTTTTAAATAATATGTTGTTGTGGACAGAAAAGTAGGCCATTCGTCTCTTGACTTGCTTCACTTCTTTTGGGTTTTGTGTTAGTTCTCCTTTCTCTAGGTATGCCTTGATTGGATCAATCCAACTTGGCTCATTTTCTTCGACCTCCATCACCTCCTCGGCTTCGTCTATGCTAGACGTTGATAAAGTCCCCATGAAGACTTTGCTAAGGTATCCTAAGGGGTGTTCTGCTGCCAACTTGCTTAGGCTATCCGCCTGGCAATTTTGAAGCCTCGGGACTTTTCGATATTCTACCTCCACCCCTTTTTCTCGCATCATCTGTATTTGCTCCTTGACAATGGCTAGGTATCTTGCCATCTCTTCCTTCCTGGCTTTGAATATTCCATCAACATGTCTAAACACCAACTGCGAGTCGTTACATATACATAGCTTTTATACTAAGGAAATTTGCTAGCCTGAGACCTTGTACCAATGCTTCATACTCAGTTGTATTATTGGTTGTATGGAAGTCTAATTTCAAGGCATATGCGAGGAGAACCCATGTACCACTTCTAAGGATAATCCATATTCCACTGGCTTTTTTAGCACTAGCACCATCAACATACAACTCCCAAGTGGTTGACAGATATATTTTGGCTTCGCTTCCTTTAGCCTCTTTTTCACCTTTTTCAGGGAACGAACATACTGAGATGAAATCTGCCAATTTATGGGCCTTGATTGCAACTATAGGCTTGTATTGTAGAGCGTATTGTCCAAGCTCTATAGAACAGTATAGCATTCTCCTTGAGGTTTCTAGCTTATGGAGCATTTTTTGTAGGGGCTTGTCTATTACTACCACCCCCTGATGTGCTTGGAGGTACACTTTAAACTTCCTGCACGATAATAGAAGAGAGTGAGACAGTTTTTCAATGGATGAATAATTAAGCTCCGGTCCCTGTAGGACTTTGCTGAAGTAATAGATTGGCTTTTGAACTCCATCTTCCTCCCTTACTAACACGGATCTTACTGCATATTGGGCTGCTGAGAGGTATATGAGCACTTCCTCTCCAGGTAATGGCCTTCTTAGCACTTGCTCTAACGCTGGATAGATTGTCAATTCTTCGAAGGCCTTTTGACAATCCTCTAACCATTTGAAGGTTGCATTCTTCCTCAATCTTCTGAAAAATGGTAGGTATTTTTTTGCCACTTTGGACATGAATCGGTTGAGGAGCCACCAACCTCCTAGTTAGCTTCTGCACCTCCTTCAAATTCTTCGATGTTGGCATATCTAAAATCGCCTTCACGTTATCAGGTTTCAGTTCAATCCCTTTCCCGCTTACCTGATACCTGAGAAACTTACCCCTTTAGATGAAAAAGGCACACTTCTTCGGGTTTAGTTTCATCCCATATAGGTTCATTACTCTGAAAATTTCCTTTAAATCTCCCACGTTCTCTTCAAAGCTTTTGCTCTTCACAATCATGTCATCGACATAAGCCTCCAAATTTTTGCCTAGTTCATCTTTGAAAATTCAATTGACCATCCTCTAGTACATTTCTCTGGCATTTTTGCGGCCGAAGGGTGAAGTTTTTGTTGATGAATGCGATCGTCTCTTTATCTTCTGGATCCATTTTAATTTGATGATACCGATGTTTAGCATCGAAGGAAGAGAGTAACTTATATCCCGTCGTGGACTCCACTAATTTATCTATCATCGGAAGCGAGTATGGATCATTCGGACATGCTCTATTTAAATCAGTGAAGTCTATACATATTCTATAACTCCCATTTACCTTATTTACTAGGACTACATTGGCCAACCATTCTGGGAATTGAACTTCTCTAATGAATCCAGCTTCCATCAACTTTTCTACCTCTTCGTCAATGAGCCTGCCTCTCTGTGCCGAAACACCTTTTCTTCTAATTAATTGGTTTAAAAGTTGGGTCCACATTAAGTTTATGAGTTATCACTTTTGGTCTGATCCCTGGAATCTCTGAGGAATCCCATAAAAAAGGTTTTTTTATGGCCCATCAAGAATTACTTCACCTCATCCTTTTTGTCTAACTCTCGATTCACTTTCAAATATCTTTCTCGTTTCTCCTTATCAATGGGGAATGACTCCAACATTCTCGACGGCTGGGCTCTTTTATCTTCTTTTGCCCCTATTTCCTCTTGAGATTTTTGTAGTAGGGATTTCTATCTTATCCAAAGTTCTGGCTGGGTTCTTCAACTCTTTCAACTCATACCCCTTTATCGCTATTTTCTGATAAGCCTGGAAGGACAATAGATTAGTTGAGCTTACATTATCCACCAAGATTCTCTGTACATTATAATTGGTGATAATGGCTTTGATAATAATTGGATCCTCTCGGCTTGGTACCATCCCATCTTCTTCATCCCATTACTTCTGACCGTTGTAAAAGATGACTCTAGTGTCTCTCGACTTTGAGCTACGGCCGTTGTAAAAGATGAACTCTAATGTCGCTCATCTTTGAGCTACGACTTTACCTTTTCTACTTATCACCTCCTCCTGAGGTCGTCTAATCAGACAAGCAATGTCTCCTAGTGCCCCATCATTTACCACTTACAGCTCTGGGTTCCTATCATCTCTTATAAATTTCTTTAGGTAAAACTATTTGATCAACCACTCTACATCTTCCATTAGGTGCCTACATGAATCAGTGGTATGACCATGGGTGTTGTGGAATTTATAAAACTTCATTTTATCACTTTTGTCTAGATCCTTCTTTATCGACTTCAGCCATTGCCATATGGCTTGATCTTGAAAGGCTACGAAGATGACCTCTAGTTTAGCATTTAGTGGGGTCACTTTGGTTACATCAAAAGTTCTCTTGGCAGGCTCCTTTTCCTTCTCCTTCGTACACAAAGTCATACTCTTAGAGCCGCTCAATCCCCCTACTTCC
This sequence comes from Codiaeum variegatum, assembly GCA_948294925.1. Taxonomy (NCBI): domain Eukaryota; kingdom Viridiplantae; phylum Streptophyta; class Magnoliopsida; order Malpighiales; family Euphorbiaceae; genus Codiaeum; species Codiaeum variegatum. Next base: position 5,403 of record CAOJBK015888363.1, on the reverse strand, counting down.
TTCTTCTTGCTCTTCTTTGAAGGGGTATCTTTATATTCCCCCTTTCTTTTTATGGCGAATTGACTCACTTGGAAAGTATCATCTTACTGGATGTATTTCTATGCTATAGTCATTACCTCCTTAAGGCTCTTTAACATTTCTCTAGATAATTTCTTAAAAAATTCTGTATGGGTGGTACACTTCTGCAAAGCCTCCACCACCCTAGATTGGTCTAAGCGAGTTATCTTTAGCGTTTATGCATTAAATTGGCCAAAAAGTCTCTCAACAATTCATCCTAGCCTTACTTCACAAGCTCTAAAGACTGCCTCTACATTTCTATTGGGATGCTTGCTGTAAACTTCTTCATAAAACTCTCTGCCAACTGATGAAAATTCTTTATGCTGCCCTCTTGCAAACTATCATACCATTTGGTTGTCGCTCCATCTAATGATCCCCTAAAGGCCCTGCATAGTGCTTCATCATCCCTTATCCATAATTCAATTTCATATCTATAATTATGGATATGAGCCCTTATATATGTGAATCCTGTGTATTTGGTGATGTTTGGAGTTTTAAATTTGTTTGGCATTTGGTAATCTGCTATCCTTCTGATAAATGGAGATTTCAACTCCAATGTTATGTCCCTATCTCCAAACTTCCTTTTTCTGACCTCAACCTACTAGTGGATATTTGCAGCCTATCATCCTTCTCTCCTTCAAGTGTTTGGAATAACTGCACCTTGGTTGTCCTGGTTGGGTCTGTAGGAATATTTTCATTCGTTGGTTTCCCTGACGAGCTTTGGTGATGTTCGGGGTTTTAAATTTGTTCAGCATTTGGTAATCTACTATCCTTTTGATAAATGGAGACTTCAACTCCAACGTCAAGTCCTTATCTCCGGACTTCCTTTCCCCTCCAAATTCTTCCACACACTGCTTCACCATCTCCCTTACATCCCTTAGATTATGACTAGTAGCTTCACACTTTCTCCTTCGGGATTGAGACCTATGATGAATCCTTCACCTACTATGTTCCCTTATAGAGTGACTTCTTCCCCTCTTATCTCCTCCCCCTTCTAACCTGAACCTACTAGTGGATATTTGTTGCCTATCATCCTTCTCTCCTTCAAGTTTTTGGAATAACTACACCCTGGCTGTCCTGGTTGGGTTTATAGGCATATTTTCATTCATTGGTTGCCCTAGCAAGCTTTGGTTCTTCAAAAGTTGTAAGAAAGGCAAAAGTGCACCTAAAACAACATTATGTACTTCTGATGATAAGCTTGGAGGCACACTGGTTGAGGCTATGGGTGGAGGCATGGCTAAAGTTGCATTTGCTTGAGATTTTCTCAGGAGGTCAGCTAAGGCTTGGAAATTTGTTGCTAAATCAGGAGTGGTGTTTGTGTTTGGGGTCTCGCGGGTATTGTTTCTACTGGGATGGATTGGTGAAGCTTCGGTGTTATCATTTCTAGTGTCTTTTGGGTCATCCATGATTAACATTTCCAAAGGTGAAAGCTTTTGAATCAAGAAAGGAAAGTTAGTGTGACTATCCTCAGAGAAAGAAGAGAATGGCTTTCAAGATCATGAAAAACTTCTTAATCGATTCCCCACAGAAGGCGCCAATTTGATAGGACTAAAGCCTAACAACTTCTAATCTCCTAATGTGGATTGGACCGAATGGAACCTTTGAGTTTGGATACCTAAAAAATGGAACAAATGTGATATAAGAGGGCCAGTGAGTGAGTTTTTATGCCTTGGGCCCGAAGAGCCTAAAAAGGATATTGGAATTAGATTCTTAGAGTGTTTAGAGTTAGGATTTATTACCTTGAAATCTATGCCATCATGGAATATTTATAGTGTTTGTAAGATTTCCTTAGGACACTTGTACCATTGTGTGAATGCAAAGTGGAGAAATCTGCATAGGTCAGTGAGTAGTCTCCAAGTTAGAGAATGACACTTGTCTGTATTGAGTATCTAATACGTGTCTAAGATAACATTTTGTATGGTTTGTGTGGGCCCTAATCGAATAGGTGGCTTTGTCGTGTCCTGAGGCAAACCCCCAGGTCGAAGTGGTAAGACAAAGCTCTTGCTCGAAGGTCCATGGGCCTGAGCTCAAATTTCCTTGGGACTTTGATTATTCTTTCTAATTCATGTTCTTTTTATCTTTTTATTTTGACCCATATCATAATTGAATTTAAAAATACTTTCATTAAATTATTTTTGGAATAATGATAAATGGTGCCTGAACTTAGCATAATTATTTAATTGAATCTTTGAATTTTCAAGTTTTCTAGTTAAGTACATGTGTCCGATAAAAAGAACAAAATCAGTGCCTTTACTGGTAAAAAAACAAATTGGTATAATAATAATAATAATAATAATAATAATAATAATAATAATAATAATAATAATAATAATAATAATAATAATAATCATCATCATAATAGTAGTAGTAGTAGTTAAACCAACCATTCTCTTTCGTTTCTCACCCAAAGACTAATTGGTAAACAAAATTAACTAATCAAACCATCCTACATGGACTAAAAGGCAGCTAGACGGTTATAGTCAAAATTGGGTTGAGGAATTAGATCATGTGTTATCTGCATATATAACAAATCCAAGAGAATTTACATGAGAGACTCCTTTTTCTTTGACCTTCAAAACATAGGCTATAATCTCAATGGATATTGGGATGCCATATGGAAGGATACATTATTTAGTGATGAAGAGTATAATACATCTAGAAGAATAGATTTGGATATGCTTGATGAGCTAAGAGAGAAATCCATTATGTGAACCACTGCTTACAAAAATTGAGCTTCCAATTACTTCAATACAAGAGTCAAGGAAAGGAGTTTTATGAAAGGATACTTTTTCTTAAGAAGTCTCAAAGTAATAGGAAAAAGATAAGGAGTCGAAAAATTAGCCCCAACTTGGGAAGAGTCATTCAGAGTACAATAAGGCACAAATTGAGGGACCTATAAGTTGAAAACTATAAAAGGGAATGATGTACCTTACACTTGAAATGTACAACACTTAAAAATATACTATTATAAATAAAAAAACTTAATGAAAGAAGTAACCCTTTTCCTCAAACTTGTCATTTTAATTCATTGAAAGACTTTTCCAAGGTGAAGACATCTCCCCAATGGGAAAAAAATTAAAATATTTCCAAAACAAGGTCTCTTCTCCCATGAGAAGTGATATAGTTTTTATTCAAGAACAAAGTCCTCACCAAGGCGAAGGCATTTCTCGTCAAGGCGAGGACACATCCCTAAGGTGATAATGAAACCATTAACAAGGCAAGATCCTTCCTCTAAGGAGAAAAGGAATATTTTGTACACTAAAAATAAACCTTGCCTAGGCAAAGTAAGCCCTTAAGAGGGACGAAGAACCAAAATAAATGCTAAGGCAAAACATATACCCCAAGGAGAAAGAAATTGAACCAACAAGTGTATTTGAAGGAAACAAAACAGTATACATATGCTAAGCATGAATAAAGGAAATACACAAAGGCAAATAAAATAAACCCATAATGAAAAATAAAGGAAAATGGAAGAAAAAATAATTTTCATTCATATTTATTATGTAAAAATAAAAAGCATTAATGTATACAAAATTGAAGAGTATAAAAAGATATACTATAGGATTATAAGAGGTAAGCTTAAGAAATCTACGAAGAACATCTAGGTCCTCACTGGATATACTTTTTGAGAGATCCTTGTTCTTGTCCTTATTAAGAGCATAAAATGGTGAGGAAGGGAGATCCAACTGTTACGAGTACTTATTGATGTGGAGAAGCTTAAACTCATAATTAGGAAAGGGATGGTGCTTGTAAGAGACTTCTAGAAAATCTTTTCTCACCACTTGAATTTTCCTATAATGGTGACAAGTTTTGATCCTTATTTCCTACTTGGCCTTTCGATCTTTCATCCAACTAGAGGACTAGAAATCCTCTACACCCTTCTTTGTAAGGCGAGCATAATACTCTGCCTTTTGACTAGCAAACTCATAAGCTTCATCCTTCATATTAAGATCACGAGTCAAAGCTTTATTCTTATCAGCAAGGTTGTTGCAGCCCTCTTAAACCTTCTTATTCTTAGTTTGCATCTATGCCTTAATGCTGAGGAAGTCCCCTCAAGGGCTTTATCCTTTTCCACTAAAGCCTTGTTTATATTATTGGAATGTTCATCTAAGGCTTTCTCCCTCTCAGCAAGTAGTCTGTGAAGTCCCTCAACCTTGATATTTCTCAAAGAAAGCAAACCTTGAATCTCAATATAGTTTACTAGTAAGTTGCGAAGAGTAACCTTCGCTTGCTTACCTTTCTCTACAGTAGCTTAAAAAGAAAATAAATTAACTAAGGAAAATGATAAAGAAGATGAAAAGGGCATACAAAAAATATACCTTACCTCTAGATAAGAAAACAAGTCAATGGGAAGGCACTCTATAAAAATGTTTCTCACCACATAGACATCTAAGCAGTTCCCAAAGGAGCTCACAACTCCATGAAAAGCTTGTGGAAAAGAGATAGAGCCTAAATGCTGAGGAAGTCTCGAGACTGAAGCAACGATTCTCTTTCATGAGTGCAAAGGTTTTGTTAGCCTTACATGGTTTAGCACTCTAATTTTGATGATCACAAAATTGGTTATCATGATTAGTCCACTAACCATTTCATGCAGGTCAGTAGTATGCTGATTAGGTCTCTAAAGTAGTCTGGCATCAGCAAGCTTAAAGAGGCAGATTGTTAGGTGCCTAAGAGTCTGGCATCAACGACCTAACTGATCCATCAGGAGCCTAACTAAAGACAAGATTTTAGATAAAGTGTAAAATGGATCAAGTGTCAATATACACATGCATAAAATAGATTTTTCATGAAAATAAAATTTTTCATGCATGTGATCCTTAACTTATCAGGCCACTGACTTAACTCATCAGGCCATTGACAGGTTAAGAAAGAATAATCAGTGACCTAGCTCAGACTGAACTGAACCTTTTGTTCAAATAGCTAGAAAAGTTTCAAGGACTAAAAAATTATTTTTAAGCAAAAAGCATATGTCAAATCTGTCATTCTTTGAGTGACACATAGCTGTTGGAAAAATTTTCAACTTAATATATTTTATTTCTCTTCCTAACAGCTAGTTTTTAAAGCTACTCTATAAAACCATTTCTCTCACTTTAAAACAGATATGAAACACATACAGAGAAATAGAAACATAGGCTTTTGATTGAGAAAAGTTGTGATCTTTAATTTTTCCAGAATTTTCAAGAAAGCATTTAATTCTTTCCATCCTTTGTCTTGAATTTCTTCATCTACTCTTTTCTCATTCATTTAAAAGAATTTATTGTGCATTTATTTTACATCTCAAGTGTGCATTTATTTCAAATCATTTAAAGCTTGAGTTCATCATATTAAATTCTTTCATTTCAACAT
>CAOJBK015888257.1:0-10857 GCA_948294925.1 Codiaeum variegatum | reverse complement strand
ATCCAGTGGTTGTTTTGACAACACAAATTGAAGCTTTGACTAAGAAATTTGACATTTTAGCCTCAAGCACTTCAAGGCATCAGGCTTTGTACTATGATAGTTGTGGTGGTGTCCACCACACTCAAGAATTCCATATGGTTTTTTTGGGTGGAAGGCAAGAACAAGTTGATTTTTTAGGAGGTATGCAAAGATGAAACAACAACAACCCCTACTCTAACACTTAAAATCCTAGGTGGAGGAATCACCTAAATGTTTCTTAGAAGAATCAAAATGAAAAAATAGGTCCTCCACCAGGATTCCAACCACAGCCACCTATTCAAGTTCAATCCCCTCCCATTAGGAAGAGTAATCTTGAGAAAACTATGGAGAAATTTGTGAAAGCAACAGAAACAAGGTTTCAAAACCATAATACTACTATAGGGAATACCTAAGCTTCTTTTTAAATCCTTAAGGCTCAAGTAGGCCAAATTGCTATGTTGTCAAGTGAGAGGTGGTTGGGTACTTTTCCAAGCAATATTGAGGCAAATCCTAGGACAGAGCTTAAGGCTATCACTTTATGGAGTGGGAGGAATTTGAACAAGGTGGAGAGGCTTAAGGTTATGGTACAAATTAAAGATGAAGTTAAGCAAGGGAATGAAAGTGAGAGAGCTGAAAAAGAAGAGAGTGTAAAAGAGAAAGATGTGGAGAGACGAAAATCTCTAATTTATGAGTATATGCCTTGAGCGCCATATCCGGCGAGGCTAAGACAAAATTCAGCGGATCCCGATTTCGATAATTTTTTATCCCTTTTTAAGCAATTACATATCAATAGATAATAAGAGAATACGAATGAAAAGAATAAAATACATAGAAGAAGAAAGATGAATAAAAGGGATCCCTCTTTTAGCTATTAAGGTACTAGAAAGAGCACATTTTCTTTTTAATCAATTAGAAAATAACAATGAAATAGGATGCAATATGAGAAATATGGATCTCTCTACTAGGTATTAAGAACCCTTTGTTTGGCACCATCAGGCCCATCTCTTTAATACAAGTCCATAGACTCAAGTCGGTCCCAAATCAGGCTTAAAATGGACCTAAAAACCTTATAAAACATGATAAATCAGACAAAAACAAACCAAAGTAGAATACGTGCAGTTAGAGAGCTCATGTGTGAGGTAAATGCTCTGCATCTGTGTCGACTAACTTGCTTATGGGCCAAGTGGCTCGCTCATGTGCCAAGCGACTTACTCATGCGACACCTTTTCTTGTGAGCCAAGTTCATTTTTCTCTATAAATAGGAAACTTTGGGCACATTTTTCAAGGACTTCTTCCAGATAAAAATTATTGAAACTATGCCAAAATTATATCTTTATGAAACTAGTTTTCATTATAGTTCAATTTCGACTTGAGTCATTTTTATTATTCATTCATTTTTTTATAGTGGAGACCCGATTAGGGTTTATTAAATTATCCAATCCAGCAATTCTAAAGTCTACAAGTCTAAAGGTATTGTATTCTAAACTCGATTATCACTATTTCTTCTTATTGTTATTTTGAAATTGAATAGGATAACAACACATATGGAAATCTTTTTTTTTTTCAAAAATATGAACTACACTAAACCTACTAAACTTTTCTAAACCAAACCCATATTTGTAAGAAGAAAGAACTGCGTGGGATTTTAATTCACATTCTAAGGGATACACAGGCACACCCCACCTCTAAAGACTGCAACTCCAAATCTAATTTTTTTTTTATTTTTCCTTTTAATCAATTTTTCTATTATTTTTATCTTTCCTTTTATTTTCCTTCAATTATTCTATAATCTCATTATGTTATTGTAAATTATTGGTTGGGTTTATTGTGGTTTTTCTTTTACATATATCATTGCAAACTATTGTTTGAATGAGTCGAGAATGTGTGCCCTTCCTATGTCTTCTGGCTAGATGATGAATCTTCTTTGATTGTCTATTTTTTTTTTGTAATTTTATTGTTTCTATTTTCATTTGTTTCATTCTTATTTGCTTGCTCATTAGGTATGTGTGCCCTTCCTAGAACATTAATGGCTAGAGGAAGGACCCTGTATTTATTTTTATTTTATTTCACTTTTCTTATTTCTTTTTTCTTTTACATTATATATATCATTCTTATTCTAATTGTCATGCATCATTCTTATTCTGTATATATTGTTAATGCATTATGATACACGTATACTCGAAAACCCTATTTTAAAACTGAATCCATATCCATTAAGGCATACACTCTAGCCCTACTAGTTAGGGGTAACGAGGTTACAAATAGCCACAAATCTCTTGGATTCACTTAGAGTTAGGTATATCACACCTCTAGTCATTGGGTAACCTTAAACTGTTAAAATCTATATAATGAACATTAGTACTTTCTCTTAAGGCTTCATGTAACATAATGCTGAGATTTGTATGTCATCGTGAAACCTTTTTCATTCTCACATACATACATCATGACATGATAAACCTAAACAAAGTGGATAAAGTTCCAAAACAATCTTTCCTAACCTTTTCCTACCTCTTTTATGTGTGAACTGTGTCTCACTAAAATGTTGATACCCTGTCCTTTTTTATCCCAAAGGTCACCATGTCTCACCATGATGTCAACATTATTGCCACTGCCACCAATGCTGTGTCAACCTATTAATTTAACTGCTTTCTTAGTCGACTTCATTAAAAAGTAAGATAATAAGCTAGAGTCCATTAGGGAGACTATTTTGGGTAAAGTTCGAAGAATGATGGCTTTCAATACTCAACCGCTTAGCCTAAATCACTAGGCTTCCACCTCTACATATACTGAACAGGGAAAGAGCTTAAAGTTCATATTTTTGCTCAAATAATTGCTTCACAAACTGATCCTACTATAATAATTGTCTCCCTAAAGGATATTATCCTAAAGGAGACCCAAGAGCATCCTTTATTGAAAACTATAATGGCGAAATATGAGCAAATGAAAAAAAAAAAAGCTAAAACCCATCCAAAAGAGAGATGTCATAATTGATACGGGGTCTCTTAGCCTATTCCCAAATACAAGGCTACCTCCAAACTCCAAATTCCTCAAATTGAAACTTTTAATGGTACTACTTGCCCCAACACCCACTTCAGAATATATGATGGTACCTTTCGTCCTTTGGGTCTTGAAGGCAAGCTCTTAGCTCAAATGTTTCAACAATCACAAGGTTTATGGATTTAGATGATTCCCAAAAGTGGACTTAGAATCCATTTTCAACCTCTTTGTCAAGCAGTATCACTACAACATTGAGTTCGATGTCACTATAAGGGATTTTGAGATGACTAAACAAGGACCAATGGAAACATTCTCCTCATTCACTATAAGGAAGAGAAAGAAGACCTAACAAATGGAGGAAAAACTAATTGAAACTGAGCAAATGGACATAATCATAAAAAATTTTGCTCCTTATATATCTATGAACCCTCAATTTTACACCATCATATTCAACCCATTAATACAAACCCATAGACTCAAACTAGACTCAAAACGGGTCCGAAATTGCAAAAATACCAAAAATGGGTCAAAGCAAATCGATTCGGACAAAAATATTACTTGAATTGAACCAAACCAAAACTGAACTAGAGGCCAAGAGCATAAACTAAAGGCCAGGTGCATGCGCCAGAGGCTAGGAGCATATGCCAGAGGCTAGGAGCATGTGCTAGAGGCCAGGCATGTACGCCAAATTTTCCTGATCTGTTTAGTCCAGTTTTTTCTATAAATAGGAATCACCATGTCACCTTTTCAACAACAATTTAACCGGGATATTTTTCCAAAAATTCACTCAAAACATTTGCAACCCAAACCTCTACCGAATCGCTCTCTCACGACTGTTCCAAGTTATATGACTGTTTGGCCTCATCAAGTCATTTGAACTGCCAGTTCCTCATTTCTAAAATAAAAAGATAATGGTTATGAATGGTAATAATTAAATTTCATTCTAATTAATACCCTAAAATCTAATCTAGGTAAATTCACATGTTCAAAACTCTTTTTTTTTTAAATCAAAATCTGGAATGATTAAAAATCGAATTAGTTAACTTTTTTTTAATTAAAAATCGGTTAGGTTCTTAACAAACATCAACCCACTTTTTAAAACAACCCTTAACCCTTCGTGAAAAGGGAGAACAAAGTGGAGTTTGATTTCCACTCAATGGGATATGCCGGCAAGCCAATTTAAGGCTTCAACTCCACCTTTTGTTTGATTCTGTTTCCTAACACTTTCATTGTTAGTGGAGTGGATCTACCATTTTTATACATCTTTATTATTTATTCTATTTGTTATCATTGTACTTCTATTATTTTAATAATCATTAAAAGGGAAATGCGTATCCTTCCTATGCCTTATAGCTAGAGGAGTGATCCCCTCTTTATCTCTTTTTTATTTTTTCCTAATTTTGATTTTTATCATTTATTTTCATTTACTTACTATTGGGAATGTGTACTCTCCCTAGTACCGTTTTGGCTAGAGGAGAGACCCCTCTTTTTCTTTATTCTTTTCAATAAATTACTTTTATTTCTATCATACATACTTTTGTTATTCATGCCATATTCTATTCTTGCATCATTATAAATGCTTTATTCTACTCATGCACTATATTAAATTGTCATGCATACATAAAAAAAAAAACACTTTTAAACCAAATTCTTATGATTTTGAGCCAAAACTATTAGAAAATGAACTCTTTTTTTTTTCTAAAAACTAATTGTATATTAATCATGAGTCCCTGAATCCATCCTTTGGTTTGATGCTTGCCATTTTCCAAAATTGGACAAAATAACAATCTTTTATGGAGTTAAAAATGGTTTCTTACTCACCTTAAAATGAAATATTTTTCCAAGTATTAAGTGGCAACTATGACACCCCATCCGATAGCCCACATGATTTTCCAGTGTGCCTTTGAGTTTATGGCTCAATGAAACCGACCATGAGGGGTCAGATTGTGCATGGCATCTTAAATGTTCATGCATGGCATCGCCACCTAATCTTTAAGAAAACAGTTTTTCCATGGTGATTAAGAAACCATTTTGACTAACTCCAATTTCATGAAAATTTGATTATTTATTCAATTCATGGAAAAAGCTGGCCCTAGAATCAAAGGCGGATTCTAGGATTTGTGATCTAATAAAAAACATTTTAGAGAATATTTTTCTATTTCTAAACAGATTTTGGCATAAGAAAATATGATTTTGGTTAAAATCAGATTTTCGTGTATGCATGGCATATCACATGATGCATGAACATTTAAGCATAGTAGGAATGATCCATGGGATAGATTATATATGTGTGACATCCATAGAAAGCAGTAAAAGAAAGAAAGATAATCTAGGGTCCTTCTTCTAGCCTACTTCAGGTTCTAAGAAAGACACACATCTCTAAAGAAAGCGAATAAAGTAAAATACATTATAAAAAATGGCAATGAAATAAGGGATCTACCCTCAAGTCCGTGTATCTGGGAGGAGTACACATTCCACAATACAAATTCAGATACAATAGCAATAGAATGAATAATTACAACAACACAAAAATGGAGCAAATAATAGAATAAAGAGGATAAAGGAAATGAAATTTGGAGTTGAAGCTGTGAAAAGGCTTGCCGGTGTATCCCGTTGAATAGGAATTAAACCCCACGTAGTTCTTCCTTCTCACGAAGGGTGGGGACTGTTCTAAAAAAATAGTGGGTGGTTTGGTTATGTTGGTTTAGAAGCTAACGTAGGCCATTAATCAAATTGATTTGATTAATAAAAATGATTATTTGATAAATGTGAAATTACCTAATAGATTTTAGGGCTCAATTATGATTCATTTAAGAAAATGAAGTTTTCATGAAAATACCTTAATTTAGATTTAAAGGGCTTAATTCAGAGTTAAAATGAATAAGAATATTTTACCCTTATTACCTTTTTCTTATGGGATTTTAGAAGAGGTTTTTTTGAAGGCTTAATGAACCCGGAGTGTGTCTCTGCTGTGTTCAGAATGGACTTGTGAAGGGCTATTTGAATTGGACTGGTGAAAATTGAACTGCCGAAAAATAGTGTTTTTGGTGTTTTGGAAAAGTTTTGGTCTGAATTGTAGTGTTTGAGGAGTGATTTGGGAGGTTTGGTAATATGAAAAGTTGTCAAGTAACGTAAAATGCATCTAAAAAAGTATCTCAGGTTGATCAAAAAATGAGTAAAAGTGGGTCAAAAAGTCTATAGAAATCAGTCAAATAACTATTCTGGAGACTCAAATTTATAAAAAACTGAGTCAAAAAACTCGGGGATTTTCCCACATGTGTGTTTCGAACCAAATGTGTGTGTTTGGACCAAACAGATGCATTTGACTCCAAACATGCACGATTGGGCCAAACGTGTGCATGTTGGCTAGGCTGTCTGGGTCTGATTTTTTGGGTCCACTCCGGCCTAATTCGATTCAGTTTTTCAAAAATTTTTGGTCCGTTTGAGGTCTGATTTAAGCGTGATTTAAACCGTTGGGCTCATATTAACAAGCCGGATTTAATGGTGTAAAAATTAAGGTTCATAGCTTTCACCCTTAGTAGTCTCATTTTGTAGAAAACGTGACTGATAAGTGTGAACGTAATTAATGTGGGTTAAGGATTTTGCCTATAAAAGGGCTTAGAAAGTTCATTTGACCTCACAAAGTTCATATCTTCTCAATTTCTCTTCTTCTACATTTCTTATTTAACAAGCAATTTCTAGGATGATATCGGCGTTGACTTTATTGATGTTGTTTAATGCATCTCTCAGAAAGAAGAATCCCATTTTCTGAAAAAAATCTCTAGAAGGCGAAACTGTCCCTTTCTTCGATGACCCACAGTACGATGCAACTGAGGAGGAGCTGTTTGGTGAGTTACTTGACTCATCTGTCGGCCAAGCGAATTCTAAAGCTATTGTCCCTTTGCCTGAGTGGGATACTTTGGATCATTTACTGATGGTCCGCAAGCAACCAGATACGCCTACGAATGATATACTTCTGTAGAACCACTAGGAGCATGCTAACTGGCAAGGCTTCCCTGTGGTATTTATTTTCTCCCTCTTTTTTTCTTTTCTGTGGCATTTGATTTTTTTTTTTGAGGCACGCCTACTTATTTTTCCACTTGAATTTTATTTTAAGCTAAATACAAAATAGAGTTAGAATGAAATAGGAATAAAAAATAATGAGATTGAATTCGTACATGTAGACTACAACCTAAAACCAAAGAGGTGTTAGGTCAAAGCTTACCCAAGTGGTAGATTTCCTCCGGAACTTTGAGGATATGGCTAGAGGTGTTAGGATAGTTGAGTTTGGACATTGACTGTACCCTGGATAGGAGCCTGATTTTTGCATTAGATGAGAGGTGGTGGCAGACCACCAACACGTTCCATTTGCCAATAGGGGAGATGAAGATGACCCCGTACGAGTGGACGTGTCTGATAGGCATGCGCTTTAGGACTATTCAAGTTATTTTTGACATAGTGCGACAGTCAAATCATGATATGGCCAATATGATCAGGGAGCAAATGTACCACAATTCTGCTAGATTAGTCTTTTGGACTAATCTGCTCGAGCTTCTATCTCAGATGAACTTGTAGCAATACTCTATTGATCAGTGTGCCATAGTCTATCTATTAATCATTTTGTCTACCATTTTTCTATACAATGAGTTTGGATGGGTCGACCTAGGGATCTTGGACTCATTAGAGGACCTAGATGCACTCAAATAGTACAACTGGGCAGGAACTACACTGGCTACAGTGTATCAAAGGATGGGCATCTTGTCCAGCGCTAGGGGATCAAGCATTCTCGTAACTACTATAGCATGGGAGGTTAGCATTTTCCCTTTTTATTTGGATCATTTTCCTTTGGCTGATTTGCTTCCTTTCTTTTTTTTACAATTTTGGGCTTTTGCCCATATCTGTGAGATCATCCCCCCCCACCCCCCCCCCCCCCCCTCCCCATGTCATGGTAAGAGATCAGTTTCTGCTCCCAATGGATAAGATAGGGTGTAAAAAGTCACGGTTCCATGACTACAGGCCCATTCTGGCCATAGTGACCGAGGCATGTTCTAAATAACTTTACTCATTTTCCCTTTTGCAGATTTCTGATTACTGCCTTGCTATTTTTAGGTTGTCTAGAGGCCTTTTGGCCTTGCTCCACCTGAGGGTGTAGACCTTGTTGCTATTGGCATTACCTTTACTTAGAGGCGGGTTCTTTTAGTTTCGTCCAGTTTGATGGAGTTCTTTCTTGGGGAAAGTGTGATGGCTCAATCCACTAAGGAGAGGATTGTACTAGAGGACCCTCCTATGCAGATGAGAGAGAAGGTGTCTACGCCTTTTCAGGTTTACTGGCGGCTGGGGAGAACTGGGGAGGATTATCTGCTTGTTGATGCTTCATACCCAGACTTTATAATATCCCACTTGATGGTCAGGAGACCTCCATTTCAGGTTGGTAAAGGCCATGCTACTGTTGCTCTGAGGTAGAGACTTTATGGTGATGGTGGTTATCCTACCTCTCGGGCTGCATCCCATTATAGTTCTGCCTCATCTAGTATGGGTGCTTCAACATCCAACATGCCGGCCAGCTCTAGTCAGTCTTGGACTGCACTTCCCTAGATTTTTTATCAGGCCTTATACATTAATGCGGCAAGCGTCAGTCATATTCATCATGTGGGCTATGATTGCTTGCGGGGCACGCCTCAAGAGGACTTTACCCAGACTCCTGATGCAGTGAGTTGCTAACTCTTTGGTTATCTTGTTTATTCTTTTGACAACTTCTGATTTTCTGTCTATTTTTTTAGGTTTTTGGTATGATTCACGCCTAGGGCATTGATGCTCACCAGAGGATGTTATTTACTCTGAGTGCCACTCTTGTTGAGCAAAGTTTTCTGAGGAACCAGAGAGAGCCAAGGGTTGTCAAAAGACGTGGTCCACTGATTGAGGTAGAGGATGAAGAGTTCAAGGAAGAAGAGGAAAATGATAAGGCATGATGATGCAATTTGACTATTATGGGGCCCTTGTTCTGGGCTATTTGTAAAAAAGAAAATTTGATATGTTGTTGTATTCTCTACTTTATTTATTTATTTTATGAAATTTTCAGAAAATTATCGAATGTTATCTTGTGATTTTCTGTATATGAGAAATTATGTTGTTTGAAAATTCAATTTTGAAAAATATTTTGGTCGAAAATCGAGCGAAAAACTGAATCGGATCGAGTCAGAACGAATCGTCGCGATGGGTCGGGTCGGTGTACGAGCACTTATACGGTTGGGAGCCAAATGCGTGTGTTTAGCCCCAACCACATGTGTTTGCCTCCAAATTCATACGTTTAGGCCAAACGCATACGTTTGAGCCTAAATGTGTGCGTTTGGCTTAAATGCGAGCGTCTGTGCACATTCAGCCTTTCGAACTTTGTTTTTTAGTCTTGATTTCTATGCCACTATAAAATACGTACGAAATTCAATTTTTGACTCATAAAATCACAAAAAAAAACATATTAATTCTCAAAAAAAGTCAGTTTCTTTTCATTTCAGTCAGATGATGCAAGGCTAGTGCCAAAATTAGGACAAGGTGAGTAGGATCAACCTCAAAAAATATGGTATGGAATCTCTGGCAACACTTAGGGGTGTAAGCATAGATTAGGAATTTTTGAATTCCTGTATTTGATTTTGGGACCTTGTCAATCACAATTTCCAATTCAAGGCTGGTATGGACGAGATGTGTCCAACTTTTGAGGAGTTTTTCTTTTTGCTCAATACAGACCCCGAGGCTGACCTGACTGTTCCAATAGAATAGGTTGGCTATTTTAACTCATGCAAGAGGCTTTTGGGTTTGAGCACAGAGGTTGCTTCAGGTATGGTGAAGTATGATTTGGTCGACCTGCCTGCTTTGGCCGAAATATTTTTGGAGGAATCAAAGGATATCTCCATTCAAACGACCTACAAACTGAAGGCATATGCTTTTAGATTAATTATGGGCTATATTTTTATGGTCCTGGTTAGATCAAGAGATGCAAGGGTGGCTAAGCTGATACCCCAGATGGGAGAAGTTAAGTCAATTATGGCTATGATTTTGGCTGAGACACTGCTGAGCCTCAACTATCATTGTAGCTCAAGGGAACCTTGGACCATAAGTTTGATTTTACTCTAGGCATTTTAGTCCCTTTAATGTTTGTCTATTTCAACATGGTTTGAGACTATGTTAACTTATGTATTTTTGTTTCAAATTTGGCTAAGACACCATCTTAGGATTGTTTCAAGACTTGATAGGCAAAACTATTCTACAGCTTGGTATCACTCTCAGAGGATTGCCATTCGTATTAATTCTGAGAAGGAGTGGATTAGCTTATTGATGGAATTGAGCCCTTCAGATATTATTTGAAAGCCTGACTGGTACACCATTAAGTAGTTCATACAGAGGATTCAAGGGTATAAGTATATGTATTTGCTTGGTTTTAAGTACGTGACTTGGTATCATGCCACTAAAGTTCTTCGTCAGATGAGATAGGATCAAGATATGCCACCGGATGGTCTATTATTTTAAGCAACTTTAGTGAATGATCAAGTGGCTAGATTTGTTCTCTCTTATTGGATCTGAGACTTTAGGAGGGCAACGGTTATCCCAGGTGATGACAATGGCAAGCCTCACGAGTACCTTAAGTGGTGGATTGAGACCAGTTGGAAAAAGGAGAAGGCAAAGCAATTTGCTTTTTGACTGAGATTGAGGGTTGATTCTGAGTTTAGACTTAGATTTTTTAGAATAAGACTTTTTATTTTGTTTGTGTTGTTTGTTTTTGGTTTTTTGTCTCAAGTTTCTTATTTTGGATGTTCCAAAAGCTGAATCAGACCTCAATAAATGTTTTGT
>CAOJBK015887651.1:0-11414 GCA_948294925.1 Codiaeum variegatum | reverse complement strand
AAGATTATAACAACATTCTCCTAAGATCAGGATGTTTACTCCAACAATTCATAGTTGATAATTGTGTCTAAATACAAACAAAAAACTACAATGGATAGCAAATAATCAAGATGTGATACGTGCTGATTTATATAAAGGCTTGGAGGACTCCTTTAATGTTGGAGAGGATAATGTAGGTCTGTCCAAACATTCCACCAATCTTCTCTCTCTCTCTCTCTCTCTCTCTCTCTCTCTCTCTCTATATATATATATATATATATAAAATTTACATAAACATGTTTCCCCCCCTTTTATATGCTAGATAATGTTAGTCGACCTACAATTTTACCATCCTCATTTCTTGAGAGTCCTAAAGACTTATACCAAAGATATCAAGATGCAATGGACTTGGTTCAAAAGTTTGGTAAGCCAGATATTTTTCTCAAACTGACATGTAATCCTTCATGGCTAGAAATACAAGCGAAATTGAAAGATGATTATTCACCTCAAGATCGAGCAGAACTATTGTCAAGAATATTTAATACGAAGTTAGAACAGTTGAAAAAAGACGTCATAGAAAGAGGTGTTCTTGGAAAAGTGGTTGCCTATGTATGGGTTAATGAATTCTAGAAAAATGATCCTTCCTCATGATCATATGCTACTTATTATGGATGAAGAAGACTAACCGGTTACCCCTAATGACTATGATAGCATTGTACAAGTAGAGATACCAAATAAAGAATAAGAACCACATTTACATAGTGTTATTCTTAAGCATATGATACATTGGCCATGCGGTGTTCATAAGCCAAATGATCCATGTATGAAAGGAGACCATTGTAAAAGGGGATACCTAAAGGCATTCTCTTCCGATAGTTTACATGGCAATGATTCGTATCCCATTTATCGTCATCGTCCACCTGTACTATTATGCGACAATTCACAAATATTGGCAGACAATAGATGGGTTATTCCTTATAACTCATGGTTGCTTTTGAAATATGGTTGTCATATAAATATAGAGATTTGTAACAGTTTCAAAAGTGTCAAATATTTGTACAAATATATTCATAAAGGACCTGAAAGAGTGTCAATGGAGGTTTTCCCTAATGATGAGATTTCACAATATATTGATGCAAGATGGATTTGTGCACCTGAAGCTATGTGGATAATATTTAAATTTCCAATGATTCGAATATGTCCCTTTGTTCATCATTTGCAAATTTGTCTACAAAGTATACATCTGGTTCAATTTTCTAGGAACTAATCCATTTCACACATCTTATGAAATCCAAGAAATTCTATCACGATGTTAACAAAGTTCTTTAGAACTAATTCCATTGACTCACAAGCAATGAATTATCTTTATGTTGAATTCCTCGAGCACTATAGGTGGGTATCATCAACATGTCAATGGCAATGAAGACGAAGCAGATAGAGAGTTATGGGTCAAATATATTCTGTTTCTCCAGCGGAAGGGGAATGATTTTACTTATGAATGCTACTAAATCATGTTAGAGGGCCACTATCATTTCAGCATTTATGAACTATCAATGGAATTATATATCAGACATTCAAAGATGCAGCTGAAGCTTTAGGCCTTTATAACGTGATGGAAGCATCCATCAATGTCTTATTAAGGCTTCATCCATTAGAATTCCATCAGTAATGTGTTGATTATTTGCCACTTTTTTTGGTGTATTGCTAACCAACTGGTGTACAAACATTATGGGATCAGTTTTTTAATCACATAGTAGAGGACTACCCCACTTCTAGCACAACATGTAATGTCTTTCTTACCAACAGGCTTCTTCATGATCTAGATCAACTATTGATTCCACTTCAAAAAAGAATATCTAATTTTAAGGATCTACTAAGGTTGTCTGATAACTCCGATGACATTGATGACCTATCAACCATAATGGATGAATATTTCTCTATTCTAGTTCCTCCTGAAGATTTAGAATGTTCTAATAATCTTAATTGTGACCAACAAACTACAAATAATATAATTATGGATGTAGTAAATTCAAAGAAGAATTCTATTTTTTTCATTGACGGTCCAGGTAGAACTAGAAAAACCTTCTTATATTGAGCTTTATTGGCTACCATAAAGGGAAGGGGTGACATTGCAATCCCTATAGAAACATCTGGAATTGCAATAACATTGCTACATCAAGGAAGAATCACACATTCTAGATTCGAACTTCCTATAAGGCCTGATGGGTCATCATTTTGCACATTTAGTAAGGGATCCAAAACTGCCATGTTGATCAAGAATTCTTTACTTATCATATGGGATGAGGCAACTATGGCACACCGCCTACAAATTGAATATATTGATAGATCATTTCAAAATTTAATGGGGAATGATTTATCATTTAGAGGAAAAGGAATGGTTTTTTGAAGGGATTTTCGACAAGTTCTACTCATAGTTCAAAAAGGGACTAATGCACAGATGATAGATGTATCTTTTGTGAGGTCCCCACTCTGGAGATATGTTCATGTGTTTCATTTGAAGGAGAACATGATATCTAGGTAGGATATGGGTTTTTCTAACTTCTTACTCAATGTTGGGAATGGTGATGTACCAGTGATTGATAATGACATGGTACGACTGCCACCTAATATGGTCATACCTACAGATGATGGAAACTCAATAGAAAATTTGATAGATCATCTATTTCTAAATATTTTCCAATATAATATTAATGGAAAATATACGGTGGAAAGAGCAATAGTAACTCCACTAAATGAAGATGTTGACAATATGAATGAAAGAGTTCTTGTGAGGTTCCTTGGAGAGGAAAAGATCTATTACTCTTTTGATTCTGTCCCTGATGACACACATAATTTATATCAATAAGAGCTCTTGAATGCAACTTTCACTGTGGGATTTCCATCACATATTCTAAAGCTAAAACTTGGTGTGCCTATCATGTTGTTAAGAAATATCGATCCTAATAATAGTTTATGTAATGGAACAAGGTTACTTTGTCATGGTTTAAGTGATAACTTTATCGATGTTGAGATCTTGATAGGCCATTCTAAAGGCACGTGAGTGTTCATACCAGAATTCCCCTCAAAACTGCTGAAGATGCAAACTTACATTTTGAGATGGTTAGAAAGCAATTCCTTGTAAAGTTAAATTTTCCTTAACTATCAACAAATATCAAGGTCAAACCATCCTGAATGTAAGTGTTTACCTTCCAAACCATGTGTTTAGTCATGAATAAGTATATGTTGCATTATCACTTGGTATTTCAGAAAGTAGTACAAAAATTTTAGTAGTGAAGGGAAAAATTGACGGGCGTGAGGGCGTATTCACAAAAAATATTGTATACAAAGATCTTCTACTTCAACCCAATTGAGTAATGAAATTCAGGTGTTTAATAATTTATTTCATTTATTAATTTATAACTAAAAATTTAGACACAAAAAATTAATCAATCTTTTTCATGTATTTTCTCCATCTAAAGTAGAAAGGGAAATGCTCTATGCTTTGCAAACTTTTTATGGATATTATTTTAAATTTTTATATTTATATTTTTGAGTATAAATTTATGTTTTTAGTAATAATTGATAATTATTCCTTTTTTGTATTTTTTGTAGGATGGATCCCAATTTTACACCTTTCAGGTATTTATGGCCCAATGGGTTTAGTTAGATTATCAAGGCTCGATTAATACATCTTTTAGATGTCTATAACTATATTCATAAAGGACAAGCTCAAAAAACATGGAAAATGATTTTTTTGGACGCTCAGGTGGTATTTCATCTATTCTTTTTATATTTGTTAATTTGTACTAATTATTATTTAAAATAAATAATAATCATTTATTTTTTTTAACTCTTCTAATAGGGTGAAAGCATGCAATGTATTATATTTTCACCTAATGTAAAAAGCCTTATAGGAAGGCTACAAGAAGAATACATATATGAGCTACACAATGTTAAGGTCACTGATGTTGATCCCAAGTCTAGGTTGGTAAACAACCATTATCAACTAATGTTAACAAATGACACCATAATAATTTGTGTTGATAATGATGATAAAATGATCCCAACTTTTCACTACAATTTAGTTCCGTTGAATCGACTTCATACTTATGTCTGTCATGAAAATCAATTGATAGGTACTCATATAAGATTTGTCGTAGTCTATTATCTTTACTTTTCAATCCATATTTGACTACAATTCATTCACTTCATAGATGTTATAGGGTTAGTGGTCTTTGTTTTGGCAATTCAAAATGTTCCTAGTAACAATTCAGTGAAAAGTTGTTATCATGGATAATAGGTACACATTATATCTTCTTAGAATATTTACTTATAATATTTTTTTAGTACTCAACCTTTCAAAATCCAATTGTGTATTTTTATTTTTATAGTTGGACAGCTTACAAATTTACTATTTGTAATGTGTTTGCGAACGAAGAGGGTAATGAAATGTTTGAACAAATCGCCAATAATATTGTTATTGTAGCATGTGGTGTTCAAGTAAAATACTTTCATGGTAAGATCATATAGTGTTTAATGAGTTAATTACAACAATAAATTTCTTTCATATATTTAGTAGATACTAGGTATTAATCAATAATTTATTGTTCTTTTAAACAAGCCCTTGCTTAACCGCAAGTTATTTAAGTAGAATTTATATCAATCCCAAAAATTGCCATACATCTTCCCTCTTACCATGATATTAAAATTATTTTAACGCGTATTATAACATTTATAAATTGCATAATTCATATGTTGATATTTGTAATGCTTTTGTAGGTTCCATATGAATACCTTAGCCATAATTAAATATTTATATCATTTTTAATTAAAAATTTATTTTATTTATTTAAAACTAATAAAAAAATAAAACTTTCAATAAAATTTAATTTATAACGAGTCATATTAGTAATATGCGAAGCATGTTGTACAAAAAAACTAGTTTAATTAAATTTATACAATATGATATAATGAATTGAATATTTATTGATAATTAAATTGCAAATATTTTTACAGGCAATTACAACACAATGCAATAGTAGAATGTGAATTTGTTATAACTAAATTAAGTTGCTACTTTCTTACTTAAAACATTAATTATGAATTACAATATTATATTTTGTGTCATATTGTACAATGCATCATTATTTTTTATATATTATGGTTGTATTTTTATTTATAAAATATAATAGCTATTAAATAAATTTCTTAAAGTAATAATGTACCCCTAACATGTAATAAATTATTACAGTATTTCACATTTCAATTATTTCTAAAAAATGAATACATTGTGCTCAATATGTTTTTAAAGGATAGCTATTAGAAACTTAAAATAAATAATTACATAAAATTTTACATTGATTTCATATTTCTACTAATTAAATTATTATTTGGCTTCACAATCACTAAATGTGAATTTTTATAAAACAACGCATGCATCGTGTGCATAATATAGCTAGTATATATGAATGGACATATAAAATGTGATAAAAATAAAGAAAATGGCTAAATAAGGAAATTAACATCAGAGGTTTCTCATCTAGCCAAAGCCATATTAAGGAGAGCACACATCTCCAAAATAGCAAACAGAATAACAAACTATAAAGAAAAAATGATAAATTAAGTACAAGATAAAATATTGCAATGAGGGGATCACTCCTCTAGCTATGAGGTATAGCATGGTACACATTCCCCTTTAACACAATGTGCAATAATATAACAAATATAATGAAAATAAAAAATAAACATACTAAAGCAATAAAAATAAATGTAATAGCAACAATATACAAAAGAAAAGTAACAAAATATAAAAGATTATTTTTTAACATAAAATTATAAAAGAAAATTAATTTTAGAGTTTATTAAGCCTTCGTGAAAAGGCTTATCAGTATATCCCTTTGAATGTGAATCAAATCCCACATTGTTCTTCCTTCTTATGAAGAGTTAGGGTTTGATAAAAGTGGTTGGTTAGTGTTCAGAAGCTAATTGATTTTAATTATAAAAATAATTAACCATATAGGTGTTTAATTGATTCATATTTGTGATTTTAAGAAAATGGATTTTTGAATAGTGAAATCCTTATCAGATTTTAGGATCTTAAAGGAAAAGTAGAATTAAAATAATGAAGTTCAAAAGTTTACCTTTGGTTTGCGACGTCAAGGAACTGGAGGTTCAGATGATTTGACATGGTCGAAGCGAGTCTCCATAGTATTTTGAAATAAATTTAGAAGGTAAATTGATAGAGGTTCGACGTGGTCTCAAAAGTTATTGGAAATAGTGCCAAAGGGCCCTATTCATAGAGAAATGGGCTCTGAAAAGTCAAAAATTTTTAGTATGAGTAAAATTGACCGAGCATATTGAGCATGCTCAATGGGTTCTGGTTTAGTTCGATTCGGTTTGGTTTGACCAAGTTTCAATATTTTCGCAATTTCGGGCTTATTTTGAGTTTGATTTGGGCCCAGTTTAAGTCTATAGTTTTGTATTGACGTGCCAGATTGAATGGTGCTAAAATAAGGAATTTTCCTTGAGAATCTGTCTAGATATGGTGAATTTTTCATGTAAACCTTGTATCTGAAATTGGGGGGGGAGGGGGGGGGGGGACGCTGCCCCCTTGACCCTCGCTTTGCTCCTAAACCTTTAAGTCTAGTTGAGAGTTATGAGGTGACTGGTGATTCTGATGGTGAAAAATTGAGGGTTCACAACTGCCCCCTCATCTGAATTAGCTTCGAGCAGAAAGTGATTCTGATGATAGTGAACCCACAGGTGCCATTTTAGATTCTGGGATGGTGATGGTTCTATATTAGCTTATAGGCTTAGAACAATGCTATGTTGGCTTTTGGCTTATCGGCATATCAAATTAAGGGCTTATGATCATGCAATGTCATCTTCAGGGCTTACAATGTGCTAAGTAAGACCAAGTTTGAGATGCCAAATGTTGCAATTATCATGCTTATCTTGGTGATTATGCCATATCAACTTATGGGCTTATTGAAAGTTGATGTTGTTCCATGTGAGGCCATGTTAGATTCTGAGTTTGACAGGTAGGTGTAGTACTGTGAGGCCCCGACCTCTGGATAAGGCACCAGCGCTACTCGAGCATTTTCAGCCTGAGGAAACTGACGACGAGGGGTGAGATAATGTGTGGGCATCGTCGGTCAAAATTCCACTTTAGGTGAACCCTTTATGGGTTTGTAAGGTGCATTGTATGTGCGAGTCGCCACTTTATACTTTAAAAAATATTTCATTTTCAGGTGATTAAGAAACTATTTTAACTCCATAAAGATTTTTATTTCACCAAATTTTTAGGAAAGATAAGCTTCGAACCAAAAAATGGATTTGGGGACTCGTGATTGATACAAAATTATTTTTTAGAAAAAAAATGTTTATTTTTTAACAAATTTGGCTTAAAAATCGTATGGATTTGGTTAAAAACAGATTTCATGTATGCATGGCAGTTATATCGTGATAAATGAACAATTCTAACATTTATAATGACGCATGGACAGCTTATAACATGAACGAAAGAAATATGAATGGCAAGAAAATTAAAGAAATCAATAAATTAAAAAAATAAATAAACAGAGGTCCCTCCTCTAGCCAGAAAAGTACTAGAGAAGGCATACATCCCCAATAACGAATAAATGAGAAATAAATTAAATAAGGTAAAATTTAATTACAAATAACAAATAAATACATAGGGGATCTTTTCTCTAATCATAAGACATAGGACGGGCTCACACTCCCCATTTCAAATGGAAATGCAAATAAAAGAGACGATAATGATAAAAGAAAATTAACAAAAATAACAGAAAGGATTGATGAACATAAATTCGCTTTACTGACAAAAGATATGCTAGGAAACAAATTGAGAAATACTCTCCATTGGCAAACATATACCAAGAAGAATTCAGCTCAATAAATGACAAAATTAATAAAATAAGTAAATAAAAAGAAATAAATATAGATTCGTTCTATTAATAATGAATATGTTAAAAAACGAACCAGACTAAACTATCCTTTAGCAAGCATTTGCTAAGAAAATAATTGTCCCAATTATCATTACAATAAAATAATTAATGTGAACGAACAAACATCTGTAATACTTAATAAAGCTAATTTCGGAGTAGTTGGTGTTCACTTTTGTATTTACCTCTAATACTCTTCTTTTTCTATTTCAAATTTCTAAATATAGAGATAAAATTGTAAACTCAAACAAAAAACAAAAAAAAGAAGATAAAGCACGATCTCAAGGAAGTTAGAATAAGGAACATGACAATGCAATGGTGAAATGGAGTGGCATTTGCAACCCCAAATCTAAAAATAATTACCTATATTCATGTAAAATTTTATACTTATTAAAAATATTTATTTATTAGTTTGATAAATTGTAATATCAACCCAATTAATTAAACCTTTAACTACACAAAAAATACAAGAGAGAGACTTTCTAATTAATTTTGGAATAATAAAAAGAGAGATTTTTTTAATCAATTTTGAAATAGGAAAGGAAAATATTTCCCAATTAATTTTAGAATAGAAAAGAAAAATCCAATTAATTAAATTTTTAACAAAAATATTCTCCATATGTAGAAATATGATTTTTTTTAATGGTTACATAAAAAATAAAGTGCATAACAATTAAGGGTGTTCATGGGTTGGATTGGATCGGTTTTTTCTTGGTTCCAATCCAATCCAACTTAACATGTAAAATTGAATTTATCCAATAGGAATTTAATCCGATCCAATCTGATCCAATATAGTTGGATTAGATCGGGTTGGATCGGTTTGATAGTTTATAAATTATTTTTTATAAACAATTATTTAGTTTATATTTTTTGATTAAATTAAATATTTCATCCCAATAAAATATATATAATTATAATTATTTTATTTTATTATGTTTATTTAATTAATTTTAATTAAATTATATTATTTTTATTATTTATAATTATAATTGAATTATATGCTTAATTTTGTAAAAATTACTAAATTCTTAATCTTCTTTACCTTTGTAAATTTTGTGAAAGTCTATGTTTTTTTTTTCTTTTTTTTTTTTAATGACTAACACTTATTATGATAATTTAAAACTTGTAATACAATATATTTTAGAGTTAATTATTGAATAATTCTTAGAAAAGGAAAGAGCATAATGAGAAATAATAGAAATCACAGTACTCAATATAGAGCAAAAGAAAAAATTAAAAAATTTTCATGGAGGCTACTAATCCGAAAAAATTTTCTTTCAGATTGAGATCACCTGTCACCCTTAGGTGACTTATCATGACACATGTATGGATACGTCAATAGATTTAGTAATTTTTGAATAAATTTACCCTATTTTAACATTCTTTATTATATATATTTTACAGTTCTGTATTTATTCATCTCACATCCATACTGGATACATTACCACAATTTCGAACTTGACCAAGCTGTTTGACTAAAGAAGAAAAAAAAAATTTGGCTAGGCAATAATAATTATTATAATTGTTTTAAAATGATATTTAATAATATTTTTAAATAATTTAATTTATATAATTATTATAATTTTTTAAAAAACTAAATTTTATTAAAAAATTATTAATCTAAAAACCAAACTAATCCGATCCAACCTAACCCAATCCAAAATACTTTCATATGGATTGGATTGTATATCCAATCAAACTAATGGATATTATATACAATCTAATTTTTTTAGATTGGACTGAGTTGGATTAGTCGGGTTGGATAGTTTTTGTACCCCTAAATAACAATATAGGTGATCAACTATTAAATATTTATTTAGTTATTTTTATAAAATATGATGTATTTTAAAATGTTAACCATGATAATATTATAAATTCCTCATAATTTTTAAAAACATTTTATGATTTATGACAATTTTTATTTATAATTTTTTTTTCTTTATAAATTTGTCATCTCATTCAAAATTTTTTTTGGATCCACTTAAGAGAGAACGAAAGTGAGACAGGAACGGAAACGCATATCCCTGGAAAGCAACATGAACCGACAATTCATTGATAAAAAACAAAATTGATTTTGGATTTAAAAATTGGAATTGAGTCTAAGGATTTTAATTAGTTCTTGGTGCAGTCGTTCTGCTCCAATTGAGATTCACAACTAGGAAATCTGACATCGTCTCTTTCCGCCAGGCTTACACATGAAGCGTGTGGATAAATGGTTGGCTTCTGCGATATTCCGAATTCACTAATCTTTTCGATAAGTTCAGGTAATTTAATTAATTTACTCTTATTCTTCTATATTGTTAAATAGAATGGGATTACTCATGATTGTTTTTAGAGAGATCACTTCTATATTTCTTTTAAATAGAATGGTTCAATCAGATTAACGAAGCCTGTGAGGCAAGCAATTTTTTCTACCTGTTTCTCTTTCTCCTTGCGTGTGGTTCAACCCCTTTCTTTTAATTTATTTTTTTTCTGGCATTTTTCTCTCTAGATGTGGCTGGAAATTTGAAAGATAATGGAAATAACATGCTTCTAATCTGTTCAATTATTGCAATTGTTGCAACAACCAATAACTATGATTCTTGCACTTTGGTTGTAGGATTTAGATTAATTCTCTTCCATGTGTATGTATAATTGGAAAATGAGTTTTTCTATTTTCAAAATAAATAAAATTGAGTTCTTGTTGTGGTCAGTCATTTTTTCATTGTTTTGCTGTGATTTACTGAGAATAATTGCTTATGTGGTCACTTTATTGAAGTTATTATGATTTGCTGAATTGATTATATGATGCAGTTGGATGGGACAATTGCTGTTTCAAGTCATTTTCAAAGATGTGAATGTTTTAGATGATAGGAGTTCCTTCACCTTTTGTTAGCTCGTTCAAACAGTTGAAAATTTTCCAAGAAAGTTTTTAGGTTTCGATGAGTGCTTTAAGTTCTGTTGAGAATAATCGCAGCAAGCAATGCGGAATAAACAAGAAAGAGATAAATCAGACAATCAATCAAGAATCAAGAAACTAATGCACACAGATTTACGTGGTTCGGCAATGAACAACCTACGTCCACGGGCAGAGAGTTTCTTATTATCAGAGTTTCAGTACAAAGTACAAATCCCCTACTAATGAGCTACCTCACTTCTATTTATAGAGGTACAAAGTAGAGTCCACATATCAACAGTGTCCAGCTCATTATATAGCCTTCGACTCCATAGCATGCGAAGACTGGATTGCGAAGCCAGGTACGAAGCCACGTCTTCGAAGAACATGGTGCGAAGCATGCACCTCGATGAGACAGGTGCGAAGCACGCCTTCGAGCTTGGACCAATCAGTCATTCGCTATTCTATCTTCGATACAGACCTTCAGGCTTCGGCTTCGAATATTCAAGGCATATAACAATCTCCACCTTGACATGAATATTCCCATACCAAAATCATCTTCACAAGAGTAACTCTCTGCCACCCATGCCCCGAAG
>CAOJBK015887467.1:0-14336 GCA_948294925.1 Codiaeum variegatum | reverse complement strand
GAATGTTTAGGTTTTCCATTAAGATTGATACTTGATTTTCCATAACTCAATAGCAATTGCATGCTTGTTCTTGATTTGTGTTGTTTAAACTTTACTAGAGATAGAGAGTTTAGACATAGAACACTAAAAAACTTAATAGGTTTGTCGAAGATAGATTCACAACTCCTAGGGTTTTACATATTTTTCAATGGAACATTAATGCCATTTCTAATTGAATAGAATCGAGAAGAGATTCCTTTCCTATTACTTAGGAAATCATGGGTTTAATTACTTGAGAAAGATTTAAACTTAATCTAGTGAAAAATCCCACTTAATGATTAACTAAATATTCATTGATTTGTTGATTGAATGTATGATTTGAGTAATACGAGTCAAAGTCTAGGTAGATGCTTTAATCCATTTGAATTTCCTGATTTGATTGATGATTTCTTTAGATTTTGTTAGTTGCAAGTTAGTTTCTTTTTAGTTTCCATAGTTAAAAATTAATTTCTAAATCCAACGATTATTGTTATCTAAACAATAGACATAAAAGATTGAGTTAGTGCTTGACCAATTAAACTAACGAGTCCCATGGGAGAATGATTTCGGGACTTTCAGGTTTTACTACTTGATACAATCCCGTACATTTGTAGGTGTTGCAGCTAAACGCGCATCAAAGCATAGGAAGCAAAGAAATAGGCTTCTTTATCACATGAGTTTTATGAAAGAAAATTGTGTTGCGATCCCCAGATTTAAGCCACTTCATTATGCTTTTCTCTTTAAAATATATTTCCTTTAGTAGTAGGCAAAGATACTCTTCTACATGAGCATCAAGTTCATCTCGAAGTAATTCATCAAACAACCCCTCTCTAGAAATAGAGTTTTGAATTTTTGCCAATTTTGATTCAACCTACATAATATTTTAATCTAAGAGACAAAAAACCTCTATTTTCCTTGATTTGAGAACTAAACAAAGTTGTTTCAACTTTCTTATTAGAGCTTGAACGTGCGAAAGATGGACATTTTAGTTGTTGTTCGCCCCTGAATATATTGACTAATAGTGACTACAAGTATATAGGCTATTGTAGTATAAACTAAGAACCCAAGGTCATATTCTCAAGGAACTCACGTTAGGTTATTGATTTGTTTCAAAACTTGCAATTAAATTAAAAGGAATTTGGAGTTTTGAAAAGGAAATTGAATAATTAAACTAAAGCAAAATAATAATAATAATAATAATAATAATAATAATAATAATAATAATAATAATAATAATAATAATAATAATAATAAAAGATGTTTAAATGCAATAATATGAATGGGTCTAGAGATCTAATAATCCATTGTCCATCGTCTATGAACTTAAGCAATTGGGTAAATTGACTATGCCAATCGATCCAATTTTCAATTCAATCATTCAATTAGAGCTTATTCTACTAGCAATCACATTCATAAAAATAATTTAAAGTAAACATGCTTCAAACATTGAATTTAATCCTAAAACTTATATTTCTAATTCATTTTAGAATCTCAATTGAATGGATTTCGGATTTGGATTTTCACTCTTGCTCCATCACGTAGACCCTTAATCAAACCAATTAGTGATTAGGCAATAGTTTATAATCATTAAATCAATTCAATCAAGCAAAAGTTTGGCAAAATCAAAGAAGCCAATCACTATCATTCATATCATGATTATTTTATACTCAATCTCTTGACAATAAAGAATTTAGCTCATAATGACTTTAGATTTCAACAAATTAACAATCAAATCAATTGAAACCATGTTTAATCTCTTAATACAAATTTTACCCAAAGAAAATTAAAGTAGAAGAGTTAAGAAAATAAACCTCAAGAGAATTATGAAAATTCTCAATATCCTTGATGAATTTCATCTTTAACCTTGATTACAAGCAAAATCTCAACGAAAAACTAAGTAATTTATGAATTTATGATGAAATCTAAGAGTATTTTGAGTATAAACCCTCCAAACAGTGTATTTATCTCTAGATTTACTGAATAGTATGAAATAGAATACCTAAAATAGTTGAAAATCAAGTTTTTATTATTGCTAGGATTTTGCATCGACACAGCCAAAATGTATATGTATAGGCCCATGCATATTGCTTCTACCCATACAGTCAGTTCCATTTTAGATCAACAGGCGGTATGGCCTAGACAAATGTGTACGACCTTTAACATGAATGGCACGACCTCGTGCCATTGAGGAGAATTTCTACTTAGTGAATGGCACAGACTAACTTGATTCATACAACCTTTTATGAATTCTTCACGGCCTGTATAGGAACCCTATTCCTTGAAACCTCCAAAAATTACCTCCTTTGATTTTCTTTCACTTAGGAACCTCGTCTTTCTTTCCAAAAACACCATTCGGCATGGATTCTTGATTTTTGTTAAACAAAACTTAATAAACAAATTAAATGCAATTTTGGATAAAAATCATTTTAAACATTGGGGAAAATTTATAAAAATACACTCATAATAGATGTCCCATATTTGCTTGTCAAATTCTCTACAATTAGGATGAGTGGTCCACATTTACCGAAATTTGAAACCAGAATAAACAACATAAGCATCATTTTGAGCACTAAAGAATAAAGGTGAGTGGTCAAAATTGTCTGTAGCAAGAGCCGCACAATAAACTCAATTCCCATATATTAAGAAATCCTTAAGAGACTAGCACTCGATCTAAAATACTTTCAACTTTGGCTTGACCCCCTCTTATGTTATATGCAGTAAATTATTACTATCAATAAAAGTACTAAATTCTCTAAAAGGAAGTGTGTGTATGTGTGTGTGTGTGTGTGTGTGTGTGTGTGTGTAGAGGGGGTGGTAGGGGAAGGGCGGGCAACCCGTCTTCTCATGAGCCCTAAGAACAACATTGAAATCCCCCAAAATGACAATAGGTTGAATAATAGACAAGTCATTCTATGAGGCAAGTCTTCTATTCCTCTAATTACTAGCATAAACAAATGAAATTCTAATAGAATTATTATTGAACATGCAATCTATTGTGACATGTTGATCACTACTTCCAACAAATAATGGATTTCCTAAAGAATTATAAGCAAATGCCTATATTGAGACATGGTCCTTATTTTTAACCTCAAATAACTGAAAATTTAGAGAGCTCTAAAAATGCAAAGGTACAGTAACAAAATGAACCATTAGTTCAATAATGCAAAGCAATAAAGGCTTATTATGAACACACAAAGAATGTAAATAATTATAAGTATTCTGATTACCAATACCCCAACAGTTCCAATAATTCATCTTTGTAGGTTAAGTCTGTCAGGAGGGTAAAAGTTTCTGGTTGATCTTCCGGCTTATGTAACTTTAAATTTCTACTCCCTTTTTGTAATGATCTTCCTAGGATCAACTATGGTCCATTCTCTTCATCATTATCACATTTATTTGCCCAAGAAACAACTATGGCTTTATCATTCAATAGTGGGTCTACTCCTTCATGAGAACCCTAACTTGGCTCATTAGATTTTGTAGTTTTATCAGGATTTCATATAACAGATTTTTATGAACTATACAATGCTAGATTGATTCATCTTAAAACTTTTCTTCCTCCATGTCCATTACTGTTTTTGCTGCCATATCTAAATGTTCAATAGGCGGCATGATGAGGTCTTCACTGGGATAATAGGCTCCACAATAATGTTGGCCTAAGGCTCTACATCAGTGTGAATTATAGACTCTAGTTTCTTATTTAACAACTCATGAGAGTCAATTCCTAAATTAATATGTAAGCATTCAAATGCATTCAGAATTGGGACAATATTGTGTTCATTGGAAACCCATTGCTTCTCAGCTCCCTTCTTCACCTCTTCTTTTCTTTCTTATCTGGTTCCTTTTTCCTGTTCAATCCACATACAGATGCAAAATGGCCAATTTTAGAGCAACAATTACAAAATAGGGGAAGATTTTCATATCCCACTTTAATGAAAAAACACTTTCCTACTCGTTCAATCATTAGAGAATCTAGGTAATCCTTGGATAAATCCATGTCCACCAAAATTCTACTGTAATTTCCATATTCACCAACTCACATGGCATTATCAATCTTCAACGGGGCTCCTATTCCATGAGCAATATCAACTAAAATTTGGAGGTGCCAGTACTACTATGGGAGCTTGTATAATCTAACCAATATTTGTGCGTTTGTGGACTTTTGAGCCTCTGGATAAAAATACCTTGACTAGTGCTAAAGCCTCAACACGTCTGGCCTTAGATTAACTAAGCCTCTACCCCATACTCCGTTCTTCTCTTCTTTTGAATTAAGTCTAATGAGGTAATAGCCTTTCCCAAAGGAAATAAGTTGTTGTTGCTCTGCAATATTCCATACTGAAGTTAACTTTTCTTTAAATCGAAAAGCTTCCATGGTGTTTCTACTTTGAGGAGTACAATATGCCCTATCAGAGAAAAAGTATATCCCTTTACCCTCCCCTCATAACATGCTTGATTGTTCTTGAAGGAGATGTATCCACCTTTTCTTTTTCGGTATAACTGAAGGGCTAAAACTGCTAAGGCATTCACCACTGTTTCTACAAACGACTTACGCCCGGGGACCTCTTCAATATTCAAATTTTTTTCAATGATTGTTGCACAACTAGGAACATAGCTAAATCTGGGGCAGGGGGTCAGATGGAGTCCAAACCATAAATCATTCGAGAATAAATTATCCAAACATATTAACAAAATCACACAAAATTTTGCTTGAAAATTAAAAAATATATAGTTATTCTCATACCATTAACAATCCTATGATATAAAAAATAAATTATTGAAATCTTACAGGCATGGGAACCTAAGTAATATAATTGATTATAGCATGAAAATTAAAGCCACATGGTAAATGAGAAGTCATTTTAGTCAAACACTCAGCAGAGGAGCTTGCTCAGAAAATGTGATAGCCTAAGTCTTAACACAAGTTTGATGTGGACATGTGAAGATAGGGGACTCGGCTCGCCTGCTTCAAGTGACCTTGGTCATCAAATTAGAGCCAAAGTAATAGGAATGAGCTTTAAGCTTGCCATTATTGATATTGAAATACAATCTAGAGAAGCCAATAAGAGGAGTTAGGGTCGGCCGCTAGGCGACTTAAACTAAGTACCAAATCTACCTTAATTATTATTGGAATGGACGAACCTCGAATCCAAGAATCATGAGATTTGTCATGATCAACTATCTTATTTGAAAGATTTCACTCATACTAAGACTCTACCTCTATCCAGACAAGGGGTACAAATCAAGGTTTTACTTTCATTTAATATTATATTGTCTTTTCCATCACTATGACTGATAAACATTGGATAGTCCTTTTAAAAGATTAGTCAACATATTTGCTCACGTTTAATAGAAGTTGAGAGGAATCAAGCTATCGCTTTATATATAGAAAATGGCAGTCTATATTGATCAGGTAAATTGGTTGTACTCTCTTATTGAATTTATGGTAAGATTTTTTTTATTGATTTTAACAAAAAAATTGAATAAATTAATTCATATAACTTACTAAATAGAGCAAAATTGAGAAGTATTAATCTAGTTTTTAATGAATTTTATATTAATCAATCAATTGGATAACTTTTAGAATTTTAATATAAATTGAATCTAATTTTAAAAGAGTAAATATTATAAAAATTTGAATTAAAGTCATGAATATAACAAAAACCAAATTGTAATTTGGAAGGTAGAGGTATGGAAGACTTTATTTCTCAAAAAAAAATATGAAAGACTTTTCATAGTATAAAATTTCTTTGGTAGTTTATCTTTTTAAAAGATTAGTTTTGGATATTTTAGATTTATATTTTATTAAATTTGATATCAAATATAGATGTCATATAATAATTCACTAACAATTTTTTTATTAAAAAATCAAAATAAATTGAAATTAAGAAAAAAATTTTTGATTTTTAAAATTATCTTCGCCCCTATTTCTCTCCGGCCTGCACAATGAAATCAGGTCCAGTGTTTAAGGTAATGCAAATCGCAAACCACCTCTCACGGCCCCCAAATGCTGGGTTTAAGTTAATTACACAGCCAAATAATAATATATTCATGAATCCTCTATAATGGAAGTTAATTGGACAATTATTTATTTATTTATTTTAATTCAAACAACACTATATAATATGGAAATTTGCTTTTTTCCTGTCATGAAGGATTGAATTTTAAAGATTATTTCGACTCATTTAGTTTTGGGGTACAACTTCTACCAAACATATAAGTTGAGAACTTAAAACAAGAGGATACATTCCTCTCATGAATTGAGTATCCATAACATTACAATAATTTAATTATATGATTATTAGAGAACTCGAAACCAGTTATTGAAATAAATAATAAATTAAAGATTATGCTGGTTTCAAATCCTAAATCATCATTATTAAAATTAACTTTTAAATCTATTTCGTGCACAACCTTTTGAAAATTTCTAGGGAATTTAATATTTGACCATCCCTCCAAACCATATGCATGTCTTTTAATTGGACTGCCAACGAGATTTAAATAATGGGACGGCTGTTATTTAATTGCCCTTAAAAAGGAACTGGTCATACCTTCATTGTTTGCTTTTGGGTAACTTAAAAAAAAAAATCGATAAATTACGTTATTGTCTAATTTATTCTACTTAATTTAAAAGTATTTTGATGATTAATAATTATCAAATATTAACTAATAAATAAATTTTGTAAAGTAAAAAAATCCTATAATATAGCAAAAAACTATGACAACCTAAATAATAGTAAAAAGAAAAGTTTAAAAAAAACTATAATATATTAAAGAAAAATGTAAAAAATCCTATAATATAGCAAAAAGACTATGACATACCCTAAATAATAGGAAAAGTAAAAAAAAAAAAAAAAGAAAGACTATAATATATTAAAGAAAAACGTGTTTAATATAATACATAATTAAAAATAGATGTTATTGTCAAAAAAATTTTAAAATAGATGAATTTCATAATTTAAAAAAAAAAAAACTATGATATTATAGAAAAAGAAAAGGGGAAAAAAAAGAGAGTTTTAATTAGTGTCTCCCATCATAATATATGTAAATATAGCTAAAAGGAGAATCGGTAAAATTACGGAATTGCACCATTATTCTTTTTAATATAAAGTTATTATGATAAATTAAAATATTAATTAAATAATAAAATAATAATTAATAAATTATTGTTGATAAGAATTTTAATTATATTTAAAAAAAAAGTTAACTTAGCTAAAAACTAGGACAATTTGCAATAAATTAAAAAACGTTGTAAGAAATTATAATTTTAAATAAATTAAAGTTAAAAAAATATTTTAATCTAATTGTAAAAAAAAAGTGACCGTCCCTAAAATAAAATTTAAAAAAAAAAAGTTAATTAGATTTGTTAGGAATTTTATTCTAATATGAAGATAAACACATTAATTTCAAAGGGATGAAGTTTAAAGAGATATGAATACGTGTCCTTTACCAAACTTAATAAGAAAACCACTAATATAAAAGATCATCTAAAAAAAATTAAGTAATTAAAATGGACAAAATTTAATCTCAATTCATAGATAATTTATAAAAGTTTCAGCTTATGAGCATTCATTCTTCATATTAATAAGTTTAATCTCAATAATAAGATACTTTGATAATAATGACTTCATAAATACATTAGTAATTAATATATTTTTATTTGATTTGTTCATTATTAATTATTTGAATCTAATTATAATATTAGGTTAATCATTACGATTTTATTTATTATACTCAAAATAATCAATACTAGACATGTATTAAGAAATTTATAAATTTGATATTGTTATATATACATAAAATTTGATATGGCTTATATTCATATAATGCTTAAATATCATACTAATGTATAATACCAATTTTTAATATAGTAATATATTAAATTTTATTTAGATATTTGTTTATATAATATTGAGATTATTTTAATAATTTAAAATAATTATATATTAATTAAAAGACAAATAATAAATTTTAAAAATAAAACACATCATCATAGATATAGGATTTTGAGAATATTGTAAAATTATGATAGATGTAAAATTTTGGTTGTATAATTTATTACTTCTATTTTTATGGTTATTGAATATATATATATATATATAATAAAATTAATAGAATTAATTTAGGTAGGTTTAGATAATAATAAAAATATATAAATAGAAATTTAGATTCTATTAAATATACATTACACAATGATATAATATAATCTAAAATTTTAAACTCAAAATTATAAAATACTAAATAATTATATATTATACATATAATGTGATATTTTGATAACGTGCTAGTTAATTAAAATGCTACTTTCCATAATCCAAATTTATTGGATCGTTAACATAATTTCTGACTTCAGGTTTCATTAAGCATTTTGGTCAAAGAATGACTTTTTCTTTTTCTCTTTTTGTGAAAGTTCAAATATAAGGCAGTCATAAAAGCTCTAAGAAATCCAAACTAGTTTCTGTTGAAAAATAGCATGAGAAAATGTTATTTTTGAGTCACATTTAGAGTGGGGTCACTTTGTAAAAGTGGAAGGTCGTGAACGTTTCGAATTTTATGACGTGAGAGTTTTGAAATGATATATTATATGTTCAAAATGATGATTTAGTGAAAGAGAAATGACTCACAAAGTTGTACCATTGACATAGAAAATGTGAAAGAAATGAGAATTTATCCCACGTTGAAAAAGTGAGCAAAAGTTTATTGTTATATATAGGCTTCCATTTAAAGTCGATAACAAGCCTTGTGAAAAAGGCTCTCCCTGTGCGTGCATGGGGTGCAAATCTCGACCATTCCTAGCTCAAAAATTGCACCCATACAATCCATGAGCTTGGACTTGCCTAATTTTTACTATTTTTTATTCTCTTGCTGGAACTATTGAAAGTCTGTCTTTCACACAGGTTGAGCCACGGATCATGCGGCAACACGTTTAGAGAGATTTTTAGCTGATAGTAGCTAAAAGGCATATTGCATGGTGGGTGACCTGTGTAGTAAACTTCGTCGGCCATATATGTCAGCTACAAGGTGCAATTACAAAATTAATTCATAATTTTAATTCTGTAATCGATGATAATAAGTTTAAGTCATGAAGTTAAACTTTGTAAATTTAAACTTTGTAACTCCAATTCCACCTCATGACTATAAATTGGTGGTCTTCCCTTCCATTTTTAAGCACAAAAATGCACAAAAACTCTCATAATTGCACAGAAATTCCTCATCTCAAAATTGTGTTGTTTGAGTTATCATAAGCTATAAAATTTGCTGTGATTTCTTCTTATTGTCGAGCAAAGAAATCAGTGCCTGTTGTATACTGAGAAACAGACACTAGAAAATCCTATAATAAGAAATATGTGGTGAATCTATTTTAAGAAAATTATTTATACAGAACTTGAGTTTCCTTTATTTGTTTATATTTTGAACTAACATTGTCTGCAAGTGTTTTTTTATATTGGTTATAGTCATTAAATGTGTTTCAATTTATGTTTCTTTAAATATTTCCTGACTTTGTTCTTCCACTAATTTTTATTTTGTAATATTTTGTTGTAAGGCAAATTTTAATTTTAATTCAGTTTTTCATTTCAATTCCTATTTCCTTACTCTGTAATTTTGTTGTAATTTTTATAATCGCAACTAATTACAGTATCTGGTCTCTTACATTTTCTTTCAATCCACTCTCTGGCACATCTTTCATAATTTTATTGTTTGAGCCACTATAACTCAATTTTTCTTCTCTTTTCTATGTTTTATTTGATTTTTATTTACAACAAAATGTGTGTATATATAAAGGTTTCTAATTAACTATTGCAAATGAATATATAAACTTTCTAACTAATATCTCAAAACCAATTGATTTACGCATGAACATGTGAGGCCTCGCTCATGCACCAATGCACGCCTCAAGATTTTACACTTTAGAAAACTATCCTTCTTGGGCTGATTATGTATTTTTAGTCGGTTTGTTTGAAGTCTTGCATGGAAGAACCTCCTATGGACCCACTGGTGCAAAGAGTGTATGAGTGAGTCGCCACATAATCATTTTAGAAATTTTAATTTCAAGACGATTAAGAAAACCTTTTCTGATTATGACTCCAAAAATTATTTTTGATTTTCCAAATAGAAAAGTACTAGCCTTCAAAAGAAAGCCGAATCCGGGGACTATAAATTTAGTTTCTGAAATCAGTTTAGATAAACACATATTTTTCTACTTTTGGCATTCAATAGGATGTAATCATTTTAAAGAGGTTTTTTTTTTATGTATGCATGAATAAGTATAAATGATACAAGAAATAAATATATACAATAATGAAATTGACGCATAACCAAATAAACATGAATGACAGATAATAGTATGAACAAAATAAAATGAAAGTGATAAAAATAGCAAAAATGGTAAAATAGATAAAAGGGGTCCCTCCTCTAGCCATTAAGACAGTAGAGAGGCTCACATCCCCAGTAAGTGAAATAAACAATAAATATTAAATAATAAGGAAAATAAATAAATAACCAAATTACAAAGGAAAATCATGCAATCTTGGGGATCCCTCCTTTTGCTATAGGGCATAAGAAGGGCACATATTCCCCTTTAGGTAAAAATTAGCAATAAACTAAAATGACAATAGCAATGATAATTAAAATGTTCAAATAAAGGAAAATAACAAAAGGTAAAAGAAATAATGGAAATATCAACAAATATCTAAAGAAAGGTATGAAAATAAAACTAACAAAAATAAGCACAATATTATAAAAGAAAAAAGGAAAATAATATAATTTTGAAGTTGGATCCCTTTGAAATGGGGCGTACCAGTGTATCCCTTTGAATGGAAATCAAACCTTACATTATTCTCCTTTCTTACAATGGTGGGTTGTTTTGCAAAGTGGGTTGGTTGGGTGTTCAAAAACTAATTCATTTTAATTTATAAAAAATGAACTAATAGGCTATTAGTCAAATTCCATTTTAAATTTGGAAAAAAAAATTGATTTTTGATAATGTGTGTTTTCTAGCCAGTTTTAGGAAATGAAAATGAAAATTGAATTGAAAAGATTCAGAAGTGATACCTTTGCTTTGCGTCTGTGAGGAACTGGAGGATTCGACAAGGCCAGATTGTGTTTCCACCATGACCATGTAAAATAAAAATAAACTAACAAAAAATATTTTTGTGTTTTTAAAAGCTTGAGAATCAAATTAAAACTTGTTTTAATCGATTCAAAGTGATTTTAGTATGTCAAAAATGAAATTACCAGCAATTCAGTGTTTGAAAGCATTTTGAAAGTCATGCCAAAGGTTGTCTATCAGATACCCAGTAGGGTCTATTTATAGGAAAATTCATCTTGGAAAACATGTAAAATGAGGAGCATGCACAAAGTGTGTGGTGCATGAGCCAACAACCTAGATCATGAGTAGGACAATTGGCGCATGCGCCTGGGCTGTTACTTATGCTTATAGACTGTTATTCATACACCTGGGTTGTATCTTTTGTGCCAACTGCTAAGCGGATGCATAGGGGCCTATGCTCATGTGTCAGGCAGTTGGCTCATGAGCTGGGTGGTTGGTTCAGTTCGGTCCGATTCTTAGTGAATTTCATGTTTTGGGTCATTTTCAAATCCGATTTAGGCATGATTTGAGTCTATGGGCTCGCATTAATGCAATGGGCCTATTGGTGCTGAATTGATGGATTTTTATGAGTTTTTAGGTCCATTTCAAATAATGAATTTGTATTTACGATACAATTTTGATGTGGTGAATTTTACTAGTAAAATATGCATCAAGGGGCATTACCCCCTTTGACCCTCATTCTGTTCTTGGAACTTTAAGTCTGGTTGAGAGTCATGAGACGACTGATATAAAATTTAGGGCTCACAGAACAGTAATAAGAATATGATATAATTAACATTCCCTCTCAATATGAAACTTAGAAAGCCATGAACACGCCCATATTATTCAAAAAAAGAATGGCAAACACAAACAATGATTTAGTGATCAAGTCAGGTAATCATAGTTTGGAGCAGAGGTATAGAGGAGAATGAAATCCTTATTTATAGAGGTTATGAACAAAGTGGAAATTAATATTAAGGTGTTTAGTTTGCTCACGAAATATATGGTTTTAGGTAATGTGTAAGGTTTCCCATTATCATAGTAAAGAGGTGTGAGTAAAGTGTGAGGAATGTGAAATTCACAAAGTTGCTCGTCAAACTCAAGCTCCTTGGGGTAATCCGGAGTGTTGAAATAGTCTTTAGGGTCCTGAAACTCCCCACTAAATCCAAAATCATTAGTAGGGGCACCTTCTTTAGGGATAAATTAGAGGGTTACAAAATTATCCTTTCACAAGAGCATCTAATTTGGTTTACTTACAAAAATGCCATGTTTAGTCCTATTGTAAGACATATATATCTTGGGCTCACTGTAAGCATTGAATCTGATGAAAACTTAAAACATTTGTGCTATGACACATGAACACCTCAGGGCGTAACACAACATTTTAAAACAGCATATCTATGATTGTGTTTGGAGTCACCATCATAAGGTTCAGATGGAAGGTCTGGATGACATTAGGGGAAAAAATAAGCTCATTACACAAATTTTCTAAGAAGATGGCACAATGCATCTTGTCCTTCCTCATTTAATAGTTAGGAGGGCCTACAATAAACCCTTTCGTTATTTGCTAGGTAGCGTAAACTGAAGGGGGTGGGGGGAATCGAGTATGTTTATAGTATTGCTCTTGAAAATTCCTACGACTGGAATTAGAAGGGGTGATGACTTCCCCATTAGGGTCATAGAGCCTTTTTCTAGACTCTGCCTTATAAGAATACTTAGAGTAAGCAAAGTAGGGGTTGGTTCTCTTCCTCTTGCCTTCAGTCGTCTATTCTTAGTTTTTTTTTTCTCTTAGATTGCCTCTCTAGAACATTTCTTGATTTTTTATATGCCATTGGTGAAAGCAAGAAATTCTGATAGCAAATAAGGCAAGGAACAAAAAAGAAAAAGTGAAAATCACTGACCAATAATTGCAGAGTGATGGATGGGAAGGCAAAATAGAATGCTTCAAAGAAAAATAAAAGGGTGTTTATAGAGAAAGTAGAGGTAAAAGAGTAAGGACAAGTGTCTCCAAGAGACGATAAACATTTTGACTTACCAGTGCCAGTTATGATTTTTTTTTTCAATTTTAAAAATGCCATAATGACGGTACCTCATCCCGAGTGCCTTGAAAATCTAAACAACATTGCACAATAATTATGGCAAATAACTGTCCAAAAATCTTTCCACTCTTCAACGTAAATAAGAAAGACAGCTAGAGCAGGCTAAATGGTGCGATCGAAGGAGTCCATAAAAATAGTCTGGACATTCCCTTGCAGGGCTTGAATGAAAAGCATTGGTGAAGGTCGGATAGAGCATCAATGGTTTGGTGCCTAGTCCAAAAGAATACTTGTTTATGTGAAAAATCTTTCCGCTCAAATGGCATACACTAATAGGGGTCCGAACCAAGCCTAAGGGCCCAAGCCCACAAATAAAGGGAAATCCCATTCCAGAGGAGGTACAGGATAAGATTACTTCTATAGGAAAACACCATGAGCACAGACTTACATGAGTCAGGCCCTTGACCATCTGAGAGAGTGTCACCCATGAGGCTAGTCCCCTAAAATAAGAGACCCGAATGAAAAATAGGGCTCCCTTAAGGCTTTCATCTAAGTTAG
This sequence comes from Codiaeum variegatum, assembly GCA_948294925.1. Classification (NCBI taxonomy): domain Eukaryota; kingdom Viridiplantae; phylum Streptophyta; class Magnoliopsida; order Malpighiales; family Euphorbiaceae; genus Codiaeum; species Codiaeum variegatum. The sequence goes on along the minus strand of CAOJBK015887467.1, from coordinate 638 downwards.
ATATAATAAGCCAACTACTTACAGTACAACACTATATGCCACTCTTTGTACCAGCACATTGTGCCAGAGACGTGCTCCCTAAGTCCCCTAAAATTAGGAAAGTGCCTTTTGGCACTGATGCTCATGCTCAGACAAAAGGGAATATACACTCCCACTGCCAATCACAAAAGGACACATCACCTTATGAGATAGAGAATAATCAACAGCTAACTATCCATTAGATGCAATCTTGACCATTCAATTGAGTTGCTACAGTACCTTATAGGCCTATATAAAACCCTCCACGCTAACTTTATAAGGATTCGAAACTTCATCTTCAACCTTAAAATTCTAATTTTATGTCAAACTATTTTCTTTATTCTAGTGGCTCAAGAAGTCATTAGAACCACATTAGAAGTAAGATTATTGACTTGAGAATCGAAGGCTATTTGCCAGACACCACGCCTAACCCCTCCTAACCATATTTTACAATTGCTTATCTAAAGAAATATTCAACAAGCCCAACATAAAAAATCTGCCATTTTCATCGATTGAGTCTCACACTCAATTATGAATATAACATAAAAATGCTCAATTTAAAACATATCCACTTAAATTGTATTGAAAATTGCAAGCCCTAACTATATTTTATTTTCTAT
>CAOJBK015886825.1:0-10076 GCA_948294925.1 Codiaeum variegatum | reverse complement strand
ACATGTTGTCACGACATCACATGTCTGTAGCATGAGACTCACTACGTTCATACCAATAAGTATCTCATACTTATCATGGATAACAACAGAGGTGATGGTCTTTTAGATTAATGGCGTCCCTACCAATAATCCTATGACCATGAACAACATTTAAAGCATCTATTAAAAGGGCAATCTGTCATTCATATTCTCAAACTCTTTGAGAATAAATTCCCTACAGAATACTTAAGAGACATATATACTTTCAATACTAGGAATGTATCCACTTAAAGAACATGTATACTAAAGCCAGTTGGGTTTTCCTTTACATTCACATGCTGAGTATAAGCTCTAGGGCATACACTGCTAACATTTCTTCCTCTGAAATGTCGGTCATTTAGAATGGTGTTCAACTAGATAAATTCAAGCCAACCAGGGGGATTTGACAAGGATATCCCATATCTCCATATTTATTTGTCATTTGTATTGAAAGGCTAGCTCATTTAATTGATATGGCTATTGGTGAGGGGAGGTGGAACCCGATTCAGATTTCTAAAAATGGTCCGGAGTTGTCACATTTATTCTTTTGCAAATGATTTAATTATTTTTAGTGAAGCTTCTGAAGAACAAATGGGAGCGATTCTTGAAGTGTTGAATTATTTTTGTGTTGCATCGGGACAGAGCATTAATTTTTCGAAATCCACAAATTTCTTCAGTAATGGAGTCAATAATCAAGTGGCAAAATCTATAAGCGGTATTGCTAACATCCCCATCACTTCTGATGTGGGAACTTATCTTGGTATGCATACTCTTCATGGTAGGGCCTCAAAGAATTCTTTCAATCATGTTTTGAACAGAGTTAAAGCTAATCTTGAAGGGTGGAAGGCTAAAACATTATCGTTGGCTGGCAGATTAACTCAATTCTAGTTCAATGTGTTCTTAGCTTTATTTCTTTCTACTCTATGCAAACAGTTGCCCTTCCTATATCGTTGTGTAATGGATTAGAAAGAATTATGAGGTGATTTCTTTAGGGTGGATCAAGTGCAGATCAAAAACTTAGTCTTATAGCCTGGGATGTTGTGTCGAGGCCCAAGAATTATGGGGGATTGAGTATTCTGCGTATGCAATTAATGAATAAAGCATTTCTTGCGAAGCTTGGTTGGCATTTCTTAACCAATCCAGACATGCTTTGGACTAAGGTTCCAGTTAGCAAATACAATCGTACACAAATTCACATTGATAGAGTGCAACATAAAAGCTCGGCGTTGGCAGTTTGACAGGGTATTGTGAAGGCCAAAGATGTTCTTCAGGCTAGAATTCAAAAAAGAATTGGCAATGGCAAGTCTACTTACTTATGGTTAGATGTGTGGCTTGAAGCTGAGTCTCTTATTTAAAAAAATGACAAGTACTTTTCCCTTTATTAATAAGTTTTGTCGGGGTGAGAATTATTGGGTTGAAGGTGCTGGATGGAATTGGAGTATTCTTTGTAATATTTGCCTGACTATATTCTAAGGAGAATGGTGAATGTGAAGATAAGGAGTAATGGTGATGTTGAGGACTCTCTTTGTTGGGATTTTACTCTTAATGGAATATTTAGTGTGAAATCAGCTTATGTGCATCAGTTGAATCTCCTTCAACAGCCTGCTGATAAGCTGTGGTTAACAGTCTGGAAGCTACAAGTTCCACAACGTGTAGTGTTTGTGTGGCAGCTAATTCATTGTAAAATTATGACAAATGTGGAATGTTCTAAGCGTGGAATGGGAGAAGTTCAACTCTGTCCAAATTGCATGCTTCATAATGAAGATATTCTTCATTTATTTTGTGATTGTGCAACAACTAGATAGGTATGGACTCACTTCATGCCTAATGGCCTTCTTAACAGTTTGAGTAATTTGAATTGCAAGGAATGGTTAAAGGTGAATTTGAGTAATGGTGATAGATTCCCTTTTAGTATTCGTTGGAGGAATTTCTTCGCTACAATTGTTTGGTGGATGCGAAAATGGAGGTGCAAACTTGTATTCAATAATGAAGATTTACATGTCAATTACAAGATTAACTGGCTTAAAAATTATTTTGCTGAGGTGAGGGAAGCTAATTAGAATTTGAAAACTATTGATTCTAAAGTGTATAGTACCATTTCAGTTGGTTGGAAGCCTCCCCCAAATGGATGTGTGAAACTCAACACTGATGGGACTTGTAAAGGGAATCCGAGCAACATTAGTGCTGTTGGCATTATTTGAAATGAGTTGGAGCATTGGCTGGGTGGCTTTATGCATAATGTTGGCATTGGTTCGTGGATTACTGCAAAAGTATGGGCTGTGTTGGATGGTTTGTCTTTGGCTATGAGACTTGGCTTGAACAAAATCATCCTGGAAATAGATTCCTATGTGGTAGCTCAATGGTTAAATGGTGAAGCTAGTTGTTGTGGTGTTGATGAGAATATTGTAGCTGAGTGTGTGAATCTCTTACATGAAGATTGGCAAGAGTTGTTCATATCTATAGAGAGGCGAATAAAGTGGCCGATTGTCTTGCAAATTTGGCAGTGCAGCAGCCTTTAGGCTTTCAAGAAGTGGGTCTGATTCCTAGGAAGGTGATCCAGTTATTAGAGTTTGATTTGACTTGTATTGAGTGGCCAAGAAAAGTGATTATGTAACTGTGGCTTTGCCCACCATTTGATTTTTTTTTTAAAATAAAAAGGGAAATGAAATATTAAATGGCTGTAATTGCCATATATACATAGGAAATTACAGTCAATTAAAATCCCAAGCAACAAACTGCTAGATCTAATTCTCTACAACCAGTGCCACTTTATTGCCATAAATGTGATTTACCTAATTCTGTTTTAGTATAAATTCTCGAACAAATTCTCGGATTTACTTAAATTTTGTCGTACCAGTTAATTTTTCTGGCTAAAATCAACCAAAATTTTCTATTTATATAAATGCATCAAATACCAAATTATCTTTTATAAATAATTTTGTAAAATTTTTTTTGAAGGGAACTTTGTAATGTTAATCAACTCATAAATATAATAGAATAAACATACATTAAAAATAACAGTTGATATTAATTTAGTTTTAAAAACTAATCATTAAGTGATAAATAAACCTTTGACAAAAAAAAAATAATAATAATTTTACAAAATGACTCATTATTTTAAATAGATTTCTTAAGTGATATTAATAATTTAATTTTTAAAAAAATTAAATTTAAAAATTACTAATTAGTTTTTACTGAAATTTTTAAAATTAAATAATAGTCTATTTTATTTTTTTTATTTAATTATTAAAAATTAATTTATAAAAAAATATTTTAAATTATAAAATAAAAAATATATTAATATGTTCATTTTAAAAATTATTTTAATAAAATTATTTTTTTATAATTTTTTATTTATATATTTTAAAAATAATTAAAGTTTAAAGTTTGATATTTATTACTTATTATTTATGAGTAAAAGAAAGAAATAACTGTGAACTAAAATAACTAAATTATCCTAAAATTTAAATAATTAATAAATTCAAAATGGAAAAGTGTACTTACGAGATAAATCCAATTTTCTTCCCAATAAACTCGCTTTCACTCCCACACTCTTCACTTTCACCCAATCTCATCTTCAACCTTCTCATTCCCCTAAAAAACCTCATTACAGATTCAGTCATGGAGGCTATTGAAATTCAATCACAAACCCACAAAAAAACTCGACAACCAAACAATTACACTCTCGCTTGTGTTCTTTTAGCATCAACAAATTCAATTTTATTAGGCTATGGTAAGTTCCAAAATTTCCCCCTTTTTTCTCATTTCTTTAATTTCTCAAAACTCTAAATCAAAATCTTCAATTCTTTACAGATATTGGTGTAATGAGCGGAGCAGTACTGTTCATCAAAGAAAGTCTCAAAATTTCATCAACCCAAGTCGAAATTTTGGTGGGTATTTTGAATATAGCTTCATTACTTGGTTCATTAGCTTCAGGAAAAACTTCAGATTTCATAGGAAGACGATACACTGTCGTTTTAGCTGCTGCTACTTTTTTAACTGGTGCAATTTTAATGGGTTTTGCTCCAAATTTTGAATCCCTTTTAGCGGGTCGGATTATTGCCGGAATTGGAGTCGGGTACTCTTTAATGATAGCTCCGGTGTACAGCGCCGAGCTGTCTCCGGCAATGACTCGTGGGTTCCTGACTTCTTTACCTGAAGTGTTTATTGTATTTGGGATTCTTTTAGGCTACATTGTTAATTATGCTTTATCAAGTCTCCCAAAACATTTAAATTGGAGATTAATGTTGGGTCTCGCCGGAATTCCGTCGTTGATTATTGGTTTTGGGGTTATAGCCATGCCGGAAAGTCCCCGGTGGCTTGTAATGAGAGGTAAATTAGGAGAAGCTAAAAGGGTTTTAATTAAAACTTCTAATTGTTCAGAAGAAGCTGAATTTAGACTTAATGAAATTACAAAAGCTGCTAATGATAGTATTAGTACTAATCATAAAAGTGTTTGGAGAGAGCTTTTATTAAGACCCTCACCGGCCGTTCGCCGGATGTTAATTGCAGCAATTGGGATTAATTTCTTTATGCAAGCATCAGGAAACGACGCCGTTATATATTACTGTCCTGAAGTATTCAAATCTGCTGGAATTCATAACAAGAAAATGTTATTTGGTGTTAATGTTATAATGGGAAGTGCTAAAACTTTCTTTGTTTTACTCTCTGCTTGTTATTTAGACAGATTTGGACGCCGGCCACTTTTGTTATTGGGCTCAGCCGGAATGGCTGTTTCTTTAGTATGCTTGGGCTTAGGGTCCAAGTTTCTTGAGCATTCTGAGACTAAACATTTATGGGCTATAGTGATGTGTGTGATAGCTGTTTGTGGGTTTGTTTCGTTCTTTTCTATTGGGCTTGGGCCGATTACGTGGGTTTATTCATCGGAGATTTTTCCGTTGAGGTTACGGGCTCAAGGGTCCGGGTTAGCTATATCGGTTAACCGGTTAATGAGTGGGGTAGTGTCAATGACATTTTTGACTTGGGCTGAGAAGATAAGTTTTGGTGGTGTGTTTTTTGTGCTTGCTGGAGTTATGGTGATTGGTACTGTTTTCTTTTATTTGGTTATGCCTGAAACTAAAGGAAAAAGTTTGGAAGAAATTGGAGCTTTATTTGAGGATAAACCTATATCAAGTCAAAATGCAAGCGAAATTACGCAAGTATAATAGTTTGTTTGGTAGACTGTAATGCGATGTAATGTAATGCTTAGCAAACTATAATGCGATGTAATATAATACGATACGGTCTACCAAATAAATTATGAATGTGTTGATTAAAGTATTTTTGTACTTGATAGCAACAAAGCTAGCTAGGTCATGTATAGGTTTTAAGCTTAAGGAGTTTTGAGTGTTGGAATAAGGAAATGAAAGGAAAATGAGGTGACATGAAGAGTTATTTGGTGTTTGTTAATTTGATTATTTTCAACAAGAAAGATTTATTATTTATTCTTGTTAAATATATATATATATTTTTTTTTCATTCAAAATTGTGGGGATAAGATATTTCTTTTTTCTTTTTGCCAAATAATTTATTATTACAAATAACATATTAATTATACTATTTTCACTAGAAATAATTAATATATAAAGTATTTTTTATCTCTTAGAAGTGAGATTGAGGGTATATGTGAGTAAAAAAGGGAGGGATAGACTTAAACTAACTTGGAATAGAGTCATTCAACATGATCTTGAGTTTTCAAACATTTATGATAATATGGTGCATAATCGTCCCGAGTGGAGAAAGCAAATCCATCTAGTCGATCCCAATTAACTTGGGATTAAGGCTTTGTTGAGTTGAGTTGAGTTGTAGAAGTGAGATTCAATAGTTTAAAAGGTGATCGTTTCGGTTTAGAAACTTTCACTAAATTGGTATAACTTCATGTGGTTAGGACATCTGAAATTTGTGACTTCTTATTTCTCATTCCCTTTTCAAAAGATAAGATCAATTAGATCACACATTTTTTTTTCTTTTCCTTTTTATATCTCATACGCAGCCACACAGGAATGTAGAGTTTTTAAAATATCAATTTTGGTATATTAAACTATAACATTTTTAATATTTGTCAAAAGAAAAGGTTTGAAATAATTAATTAGTGCTAAAGTCGTGAATTAAAAAAATTGTCATTTCCCTTCTAATTTAGGGAAAAAGAAAATAAAAAAAAACTCCTAAAGAAGAATTAAAGTTCTATTATCTTTATTGATTTTTACTAAATTGAAATTATTTTTATTGATTAAAATTAATTATAATTAATTTTAAAGTTTTTTTAGACTATTTTTACCAATTAAAACTTATTTTTATTGAAATAATTTTTATTTATTAAAATTGATTTTTACTTATTATTTAATTTTTTAAGTTAAAGAGAACATGACCTAAGAAGCTTAAACCTTGACCAATACTATAATCGTGTATAAAAGTCAACAATAATTAATTTTTTTTTTTGCCTAAAACAATAGTTAAATGCTTGAGAGTTTTTTTTTTTTCCAGAAAAATGCTTGAGAGTTCTCAAGTTTGAATTGAAGCTTGATTAATAAGAATTCTTTCATGAGATACCAGAGAATTTATAACATTAATATAAATATACTCTATGCTCTATGTGCACAAATTATTGGATCATAATTCACTGTAGCCAATAGTGAAATTCTGGACGTGAGAAGACAAGTCATGCAAAATGCTACATGCAAGGTAAATGGAAAACTGAAGGGTAATTTTATTTACATTAAAAGTAAGTATTTTGAAAATTGAATTGATGATATGAGAAATTATTGTTTTATTTTCTTAATTTTATCCTTTAGAAATTTATTTATTTATTTTTTGCCAAACCATATATTCATTAAATGAAAAAGAAACTTACAACAGAACCTCCAAACTTGATGGCAAGACAGAAAATCGATTAGGATATAAGGTTTTCTTACAAGTAGCTTTAGCTACCCAGTCAGCCACTGAATTACATGATTTATATGAACACAAAAAATACTACAGAAAAATAGATTATTCATAAGATGTTTAATACATAGTAGTTTTGGTTCCAACTCTGGTACGATCCTGTATCAGTGTGATTCGACACCAACTAGGGATTCAGGATTAGTCCGAGTCTTGCGAGTGTGTTAGTCACTCTCCGAACCCTCCGAACTTTCAGATATCTAGCCTGCTAACTTTCGGGATTCGGATGTCTGCCAGACAGACTGACTATATCAGTCAGCAGTCCTCCGTTTATGTTACAGTCTTATCAAAGAGACTATGCAGACTACCCAAAGCGAACACGTGTCTTACCTACAGAGACTCAAACGGAAACGTGTTCTAGTTACAGGGGTTAATCCTTATAAATACCTCTCAAATCGTCTCATTCAGGTACAACTGAACGTATACACTAAAAGCTACACAATTCATTTTTGAGAGTTTTCTCTCAACTCTTCTATAGTAACTGACTTGACCGTCAGAGAATTTACGCCGACCACCCGTCCGGCCACCCTTGACCATTTCACTATCTTGCAGGTGGATTCAATCTAACCAGAGGAGTTCCATTCAGACTCTATAGACGCACCACGCATCAAACTCCATTTGACATGTTTCAATAGGAACAAAGAGAGTTTTCAATGATTAAACTTTTAAAATTAAGATCAATTGCAATAGACAAGGCTAGAATGATCCCATATGCTTTTGCAACACTTACTGAAGAGGCTTTAGTTTCCTTTTTTCTTCTCACAATTAGATTACCTTTGTAATTCCTAAAAACTAGTGCAACTGTGGCATAGGTTTTCCAAAACCTTGTATTTCCCTTTGTATCATAATCTAAGAAATTCCCCAGTTGTTTTCCCACATGCTCACTCTACAATTGGAGAGAAATAATTTGTGATAAAGTGGTTTCAAGTGATATGTTTTATCGTTAATACACTCATGCAACCTCTTGGTAAAGCATAAACTTGCACTCATATATCCATGAAGCAAAGATCCTCCTTCTTTGGTATATCCCCTGGAAATAATCAGTTCATAAGCAACTAAGTATTGTCAAATGTCCATGGACCTCTTTGGAAGACATTATTCATATCATCCTCATAAAAAAACTAGAACACAAAGACCATCAAACAATTCATTTATGCAAATCTCATTACCAGGACTCCATAAATATTCCATTCATGATTCCATTGCCCTAAAATTCACCTTACGGTCTGTAAGCTAGCACCCCACAAGACAACATTTATATTCTTGATTCATTTCTCCTTCATTCCCTCCTTCTAAATCTAAATCTTTTTTTTCATCTGTCGATGAAAGACCGTCTATTGCTTATTCCATTGTTAACTACACAAAAACTCTCATTGTTGAGAGAAAAATGACTCACTGTTAGAGGAAAACATGCCAAACACACCCATAAAATTGTGCTTGTTACATTTATCTATTTTTATAAAAGCATCTCTTGATGAAATGAAAAGAAACATATTATTTTAAAAAAAATAAAATATATTTAAAATAAAGAATAAGAATAAAAGATTAAAAAAATGAATGTATATGCAGAAGCTAAGTTAAAAACAAAGGTCCTATGCATTGAATGATGTCGTGAACTTTTGACTAACACCTGCTTAAAAAGAGAGCAAAAATTGATTCATTCATAAGGATTGAGATGCTCTGTAAATTATTTTGATAAAGGCAAGAGGTAGTCCTAATTAGGGCTGAGCAAACTTGAAATCGAAATTGGAAATCGAATCAAACCAAACTAAAATTATCAATTTAGTTCGGTTTGTTCGGTTATTTAGTTCAATTTTAATTTTTAAAAATCAAAATTATTTCGATTCGGTTTAATTTGAACAAAAAAATTTCAGTTCAAACTATATCGAATTATTATTATATAATAAAGTTAATATTATTTATAATATTTTAAAAATTATTATAATAAATTATTAATTGATAATAGCTAATTATATCTAGATTTTATCTCATTTCTTTGTCATTATCCATATTAAATCAAAATTTAATTTGCTTGTTTTAATTTTTTTAAGTACTTTCAGGTTAAAACACTAATCCGGAGCTAAGTAGTAGAATATTTCATGATTGACACACGAACTGAAGAGAAAAAGACCACGGGCAAGACTCACAGGTGTAATAGTACTCGTGAGCAAGAAAGAAGTTGCTGGATTGAAAGAAGCGAGGAAAAAGGGGTCTCACAGCTTGGCTCACGGGTGTGAGGGCCACCCGTGAGCAGGATGAGAGCTTCTGTACTAGGCAAAATGAGGGGCAGGCCTCATGGGTAGGCTCACATCTGTGCCACACACCCGTGAGCCTGCCTATAGCTACTATTTCTCAAGTTGAAAAAAGGGGAATTTTGCCATAGGAGCTCACGGGCTAGTCTCACACCCATGTGGCAGCTTGTGAGCACGAAAAAATTTTGCAGTATAAAAGCCAGACAGCAGCAGAAAAAAGGGGAGTCTTTGTTTTTAGAGTTAGAAAAACCCTAAAACAACAAAGAATGTGGAAATATTGACCAGGGGAGCAATCTTGAGTGGATATAGCACAAATTTATCAAGTTTCAAGTAAGAATTAGCAAGGGTATCAAGAGTTTAGTAGATTGGGCTGGAAATCAACATGGGTTCCTTAGTTTCTTTCTCTTCTCTTTTTAGTTTTTGTTATTTTATTATAGTTATGAGCTAAACATTCACTGTTTACCTAGATTAGACAAGTATTCCTCATTTGTATGGATTAATCAACATTTTATTCAATGAATGTTAAAATTTCTCATCAAGTTATGCTTTTGATTTAGGTTTTCCGCATTTCACCAACATTAACATGCTTGTTGATGATTTATTTTGTTCATGCTTTGCTAGAAATAGGAAGTGTGAGCTTAGAACATTCAAAAGTATATGGGTTCGTTATGCTTGCTAGAGATATATGCATAAACTCTTAGGGTTTATGATTTTTCACTAATTCTTTATGCTTTTTCTAATTGAATAGAAGTGAGAAGAGATTCCTCTTCAATTACTTAGAAATTAGGGATTTGATCTCTTGAGAAAGGGTTAAATCTAGTTTTGTAAAAAATCCACTTGTTGATTGATGGAAACATCCATTGAATT
>CAOJBK015885439.1:0-23563 GCA_948294925.1 Codiaeum variegatum | reverse complement strand
TTATCTGGCATATCGGAGGCTATGGTTTGTTACTGCTTATATATCGATGCTAGTCATGTATTGGTATATGGCATGTTTTGGTCATAATCTGGGGTATATTAGGATAAGTGTTTAACCAAGAAAGAATTCATTAACTTGGGTAACCAAGGAAGGAATCCTATGACTTATGGTTATTCTTGATAGGGAAATCTCTGATTAGAGTGGATACGATTCACTGGAAAGTGTTTCTAGTTGGAATTGGTTTATCAAGAACTCATACCAGATAGAAGTCATATGATCTAGCACTTAGTGTTTGACTTCTTCCATGACCCTAGCTGAGATTGGGAATCCGTAATGAAGGATTTGAGTGCATGGTAATTATGATCGAAAGGTCCATGTTTATGTCAAGGATATGATCACTTACATTCATTTCTAATTGGGTAATCATGATATGTTATGCTAGACATCATTCACATTTTATAGGACTAAGTGTGGAATTAGGTTAACACACTTGGTGGGAAGAAAAGAGTTTTCTCTATCCCATTTCCAATTAGAACATGAACCTAGTAAGTCACATACCAAATGGTCATTCCCATTAGCTTGTATGTATCATATTAATAATTAATTAAAGAGTTTAATTAATTGTTAATAATGATAGAATTGAACATGTAATTAAATTTACAAGGATCTTATCATATCTTGATGTTCAATTCACAAAAGGAAAATTTTAATTATGTCTTAGTTTGTATGAGATATAAATGGATGTGACTAATTAAAATGACTTTAGTCTAAGATGATAATTAATTACATGAGATGTGATTAATTATTTGGAAAAGATGATTCTTACTAATTTCATGTTCTAATTACATTGACTTATTGACTAATTGTTAGTCAATTTTAGCTAATGGGGTGTTAACACATGTTACCCATCTCCATCACTCATCTTGCTTCATGTTAGGTGAGATTAAATGATGATGTGTGTGGGTATTTAAATAAAGTGGCTGCCATCTTTTGCCTAATATGATAAGTTTCATATTCACTATTCATCTTCTTCTCTAATGGTTTAGAGAGAGAAGCTCTCTAGGAGTTAGAGAGATAAAGCTTTAAATTCTCACCAAATTTTGATGGGAAGTTTAGATTGAAGAATCATTCTTCAATCTTAAACTTATTTTCAATAACCCTTAGGAAGGGAGTGTGATGGAGCATCAAGTCCAAAGTAATCGTCAAAGTCTCAAGTTCTTAAGTAAAGAAGCAAAAATCAAGCATTTGGGTGATTCTAATGAGAGAAGGATTCAAGCTTCTTGAAAAGAGCTAAAGAACAAGATTTTGGGAAAAGCTCGGTATGTCTCAAGATAGAGGCTTCACATTTAGGGAGCTTGACGAAGGAGGGCAAGAGGTATTTTATACGTTCTAACCCTTCTTTATTTCTATTATGTTTTGCACAATAATTGGAAAGATCCTTGATGTTAAATATGGTCCATCTTAGGGTTTAGTAATTTGTTAAAGAGTTAAATGAATATCTAAACCCAACTATGTCAAAAGTGTTTTGGCATGGTAAATATTTCAAAAGGTTTTGAAAATAAAAAATTGAGAAACATTTGGATTTTTACAAAAATAAATTTAGCGCTGGACAGCACCGTTGGTGCGGCTGTCCAACAGCATTCTGTCCAGCTGTGCTGCTGTATAGCAGTGTTGCTGGATAGTGCTGAAATTTTTTTTCCAACTTCTGCTATGCGACTCTGTATTCTCCCTTCAATGACTGATTTAGAACTCAACAAATTCACAATAGTTGTAAGAGAAATCATTCTTAATACCCTTAATGCAAAGAAAAATCCAGAATTAAAGTAATTAGATTAAGAATAACCCTTAATTAAAAGTTGAAAAGCCAATCTCCTTGAAGAAATTCAACTTTAATCTTTAATAAGACCCAAATTGATCAATAACTAACAAAAAATAATGAAAAACGGTGAAAATAGAATTCTCAACATAATTCTAAATCAATTCTAAACTAATTCTCTCTCAAGAACTCATTTAGAACAGCTTGGATCGTCTCTCTCCCTTATGAACTTCAATAGCACCCATTATATAGTGAAAATCTAGGTTTTGGATGTCTGAATCGTATAAAAACTCATTTTCCTATACTGACTTGGAAGTCTGCATTGCCCTGATTTAAAGTAAGCACGACCCATGCAACAAATAGCTTACCCCGTGTGCTTTTCAGTGTCTTGTGATCTCATCTCCTTTTTGTTTCAGTAATTCACACGAGGCTATGGATGGGTCCAAGATGAATCCACACAGTTCATGCCTAATACAAGTTCTTCAAACCTTCTAGTGCAAAAATCGGCATAAGTCTACGCGCGGTTTATAACTTCCAGGCATGACCCATACCATTTTAAAAACTCCTTAAAAGCCTCCAAAATTTGCTTCAAGTTTATCCATTCAATCAGGAATTTGATATTTCAACCAAATAACTCCGTTTTAACACAGTTTCCTAACTTTCTCTAAGAATCACTTAACAAACACATCAAATGCTATTTTTAGGCATAAAATCAATTTAAATGTAAAGGAAAAATATATATAATTTCACACATAACAATATTCCAAAATTTAGCTTTCTCATTATTTTCATCAACCTCAATGTTAGCCTATTAGGTTAGCAGTATACTTTTGATGATAACAAAACTAAGAGATTATGACTTAGCTAATGTTGGATCTAAGTATATTCAAATGGACATAAGATATTCAGTCAATTGATGATCTAATCATACAAAGACTAAACCTGAATGAGTGTCAGATGACTGTCAGACATCCAGAAGACTAGAGGATCCCAAGATATTATCGAAGGTGAAGATCACAAAATAGAAATGTCTTAGTTACCTTTACTAGAGATTCTTGTTAAATGGATCAATCTTATCACGTGTTTAATGTCCTAACTTAGTAAAATCAGACTTGAAAAACTATACACTTGATTTACTTAGACAAATTCTTTTTGTTAATTTAAATAGTATATTCCATTTCAAAAAGGAGTATCCTTCCAAGTGTCAGACCTTGTCCAAGCAGCTAGCTGGATTTCCCCAGCTCACCTCCGAGCTTGCAGTTTGAAGGAAACCAACCACGAGGGGTCGGATTGAGCATGGCATTGCGGATTATGGTCGAACCCCACGTTTGTACATCCACATGTGTTCGTCGGTGTGTATGTGGTGTGTTTAATGTACATAGTCGCTACCTAATCTTTAAGAAAACAAATTTTACTATAGTGATTAAGAAACCTTTTGTAAACTCCATTTTTTAGAAAAATGATTCTTACCCAATTTGTTTGAAAAGGCTGGCCTCGAACCAAAGGGGTTGGGGAATCGTGATCTAATAAAACAATTTTTATGAATATAGTTTTTACCATTTTACACAACAACTTTTGGCTTAAAAACATGTGATTTTTGTTAAAATAAAATTTTCATGTATGCATGAACAGATATCACAATAATGGTGATGCATGAACATATTATAATGTATATGACAAACCATAAAGTAGTAAAACAAGGATTGATAATGGGTTCTTCCTTTAGCTTACTTCAAGTTCTAGGGAAGGCACACTAGCCCAAAGAAAGCGATAAAGAAAATAAATTACAATTGTAAAAAAGAATAGAAATCAGTGGATCTCCCCTCCAATCTTATAATCTGAAAGGAGCTCACATTCCCCAATACAACACCGCAGTTGTATTAATAATATGGAAGAATCGAAGTACTACAGATTGGCAAACAATAATAATAAAGAACTAATAATGAAAATAACAAAATTGAAGAAAAATTAGTTTTTTAGAGTTAAAGCCATGGAAAGGTTTGTTGTTGTATCCCTTTAAATGGTAATAAACCCTACATCGTTCTCCCTTCTTACAAAGGGTAGGGGTTGTTCTAATAATAATAGGGTGGTTTGATATTTAGTAGCTAACCAATTTTATTTAACAAAATAGTTAACCATTAGGCTATCCAATTCAGTTTTGATTAATAAAAAGGAATTATTTGAATGTGAGTTGTTTACCTAAATTCATTTTAGGGTTTAATTGAATTTATTTTTATGAAAAATAGATTTTCAATGAAAGATGCCTTAATTCAGATTAAAGGGCTTAAAATAGTAATCTGATAGAATATGCCTTAATACAGTTTTAAAGGGCTTAAACAATCTAAAAAGTAGAGGTAATACAGTCTTAAAGGGCTTAAACAATCTAAAGAGTAGAGGTAAAGAAGCATATTGTACTGATTTTACCTTTTGTTTTTTAAGCTTTAGAATTGGTGAGTTGGAGGGCTTGACGAAACCCGAACAAGTCTTTGCTGTGTTCGGAGAGCACTAGTGTCAGGTTGTTTGAACTAGAACTAAAAAGATTAAACTGCTGGACTGATAGGGATTGTAATGCATGTTATGCAATTCTGAAGGTTTGGATCGATTGAGGGAAAATTGTAGTGTTTAAAAGCTTCGAAAATAGGTTTAAGTGCTTTTGAATTCTGAAAAAACTATCTGTCAAACTTTTATGAAAAGTCTAAATTTATAGGGATTCATGCCATAAATCCTAAGGAATAAAACATGTGCATTTTGTGGAAAAATCCATGCATTTGCTCAAAACACATGCTTGACTAGGCTTGGGTCATTGGACTTGATTTTCTGGGTCAGTTCGGTCTGATTTGATTCATTTTTTTAGGTTTTTTAAGTCCGTTTGAAGTTCGAATTGATCTCTATTTGAACCATTTGAAGTCCATGGATACAAAAATATGAATATTTCCTAAAAAATATGCAAAATTTTCCATGTAATCCTTGAAATTTAAAATTTTCATCTCTTGACCCCGTTAAGTTCCCAAATGTATGAGAGTCATGAAGAAACCAGTAATTCTTAAGGTGCAAAATTAAGGGTTCACAATAGGTAATACACTAAAACATTGCTTTTTCACCAATCCCTATGGTAACCTAGTGGTTTGTGCACAAATTATTTTTCCTTAACAGATAGACTTTGACTTCACTGACATTTATGTATCAGTCTGTCAGAAGCAGACTTATAGAACCTTGACAGTTTGTTTGTTAGAAACAATGTCAACTATAGTAACTATTAAACTTATTTTTATCTTGCTTGTTTTACTTTCTATCTCTTAATAACTATATTTTTCAATGTCTATAAATATCCCCACTAAAATTTGAAATTGGATTAATGAAGTGAAGTGTTGTTGCTTAAATTTCTAGAACTTTTCAAGATAGTTCATTTAATAAGTTTCCTTTACTTTTTGTTCTTGAAAACATCTTTCATCTCTTCATTAAAGAAAGATTTTGTGCATTTAATCCGTTTTTCTCAAGCTAGTTTGTGCATTTATATATTTATTATTCTTGATACTTTATTAAAATATTTTCTCACTCAAAATTCCTTGATTGCATTCAAAGTCTTGATCCACATAGAAATTTTGTAATAACTCTTTTAAATTCTTTGTAGCTTGAATTTAAGTGTTGTAAAGGTTCCAAGCACTTAGTATAAAGCTTGTGGTGTCATAGCTTCCTTGTCCTAAAGTCTATGAGATTCACTTGCTCATGATAGCATTGAATAGGTATTTAGATGCCTAAGTGAAATTCTGAGGGGAATAGTTGAGTCAGGGGGAAGACTCTACTAAGGTTAGCTTGTATAAGGTGAACCAGTGTAAGGTTTGCTCTAGCCAGATTAAAATAGAGTTGATAGTGAAATACTTAGGGTCGTACCCTTAGGGACTGGATGTAGGAATTAGTGTCGACCAGTATAAATTTCTTTATTTTCTTTATCTATCTGATGTTGCATATATCTACTTAGTTATGCACTTAGCTTACTCTGTATCTGACATCTCACTTCATTTATATTTATTCAGACTTGACATTAAAATTGATAATACTAATCCTAAATAAAGCAATAGACCTCTCATCATATTAGCTGTCTAACTGCCAGGATAATCAATTGAGAACTTCATTGTACTCTTCTTTATATCTGTACAGTCCATTTTAGGAAAATGATAGAAGTATTTGGTAAAGTTATACAGAACTCCATCTGATAAAATCATTCAAAAACAAGTCCACTTCACCCCCCTTTTGGATGTCTAATCACACTATCAATTGGTATCAAAGCAGGTCTCTACTTATTTAAGGATTAACATCCTTGAGGAAAGATCCATTAAATGGCTAGTCAAGCCATATATTCACTATCTTATCTGAAGGGCAATCGGTCAGTAGACCACCTCTGTTTAACAACACTCAGTACACCTACTGAAAAAAATAAAATGACATACTTTATTTAGGTTATGGATACCATTGCTTGGACTATAATATGTAATGGTCTGAAAAAGATGACCAAAATGGGAGATATAAACCTAAAACTGAATATGTAGAAGCTGACTGAACTCAAATAGCTCAAAATGCTAAAGCCATGAATATCTTGCACTGTACGCGAACACCTTTTGAACTTAATCTTATTTTAAGTTGTAAGATAGTTAAAGAAATATGGGACAAGCTTAGGAACACATGTGAGGAAACCCAAGTTGTCAAAAATGCAAAGATAAATGTTCTCATGAGAGATTATAAGACATTTGACATGCAGCCACCTGAGAGAATTTCAGAAATGGACGTCAGATTTACAAATATTATGAATAAGCTTAATACCTTATATTTCTAAATGCCTGAACATAATTATATACAGAAGATTCTAAGATCACTACCAAAAGAACAAGACTTAAAAGTTAATGAGCAGATGGACATAGATGATATTACTCTTAATAAACTTATTAGATCTCTGCTCTCTTATGATATGATTATTGTTAAAAGAAATGAAGTTAAAAAGAAAAAGGGGATTGCTCTAGTTGCTAAGGAAGATTTAGAGTCATCTAATAATGATAAGATGGAAGCGCTAGCTTGGAAAATGAAAAGATTCATAAGGAAGAAAGGAAAGAGTAATTAAAAGTATGAGAAGAAATAATCCAAAATTGAATCAAATAAGGAGTCATTTGAACCAATCTACTACGAGTACAACAGGCCAGAGCATATTAAACCTAATTGCCTAAAGTTGGAGAAGCTAAAGAAAGGCAAAAGAGAACTATTGGTCACCCAGAGTGACAGTAATGAGAAGGCTAATCTCTGCCTGGTAGTGAGTTCAGCTGAGGATGCTCCTGAAATAGAAGCATCAGAAGTAAGTGATTCTGACTTATATAATAGTATTGAATATGCATTTAATGAACTATATGATCAGAATAAAGTACTTAAGAAAACTTTTTTTAAACTAAAAGCCAATTTTACTGAGTTGGAAGTTGAGAAAGCTATCTTAAAATACTAACATAATGAACTGCATATTGAATGTATGAAGCATGATTGCTAAGTAAATTACATAAGTTAGAAAATGATTTATCTAGATGTATGTTTTAAAATAGTAATCTGATCAAATCAAATGACAGACCAACTAATGAAAACATCAAGCTGAGGGAGATTCTAAAATATGACAATTCGCTAATGATAAAACTTAAAAATGAAAGAGATAATTTTTCTAAAGCTTTTAAACAGCAGAAAGTTGTTATGAATTAATTAGTGGAAAAGTTTTCTAACGTTGCATATGCATTTAACGATAAAAAAAAAGTAACTAGCCTTATATGCATATACTGTAAGAAGCTTAGACATCTATCTAGCAAATGTTTTAAAATGGCTCATTATGGCATGAATATATGGGTTCCAAAAGGAACCAGGTTTGCTAATCCAAAAGGCCCCAACATAGTTTGAATACCTGAATCTGAGTTATTATTTTACAGGAATGTTTGAGATGTATATAGAAATTTGATGACTAGCATATAGACAACGACTACTTAAAACATATAACAGGAGACTGTAAGAAGTTCTCCAAACTGAAAGAATCTAGTCTAGGCAATGTGAAGTATGGTGATAAAAGGAAAGGAGAGATTGTTGGAATAGGCACCATAAAGCAAAGCCTCATATCCATAAAGTTTCACTTGTGAAGGGTCAAAGTACAATCTACTGAGTGTAAGTTAGATTTATGACAAAAATAAGAGAGTAATATTTAAAGCTACCTATGTCAAAGTTCAATCAACAATAGATGATCGGAACATCACTGAAGGGTGCCTACTATTAATTGATGATAATAGCTGGTTATGGCATAGACGAAGGGGTCATATTAAAATGAATCAAATAAGTCATCTAGTTAGAGAAGGCTTAGTTTTAGGACTTCCTAATACTAAATTTGAAAAGGATCACTTATGTGATGCCTGTAAAAAAGGCTAGTAGATCAGATCCTCTTTTAAAACTAAGTCTGTCATCCTTACCCATAGACCACTAAAGCTTTTACACTGTGACTTGTTTGGTCTTATCACACCATGTAGTATGAGTGGTAATAAATATGCTTTTGTGATAGCTAATTATTATTCTAGATTTATTTGGTTCTTATTTCTTGCATCTAAGCCTGATACAGTCTCATCCTTCAAACATTTCTGTAAACACGTGCAAAATGAAAATGGTTATAACATTACATCCATTAGAAGTAGCCATGAAGGAGAATTTGAAAATGATTTATGTGATTTATATTGTAAAGGGCATGGCATCTCACATAATTTCTCAGCTCCAAAGATGCCTCAACAAAATGCAGTAGTCAAAAGGAGGAACAGAACATTGGAGGAGATGGCCATGACAATGCTTAATGAGAGAGCATTGCCTATGTACTTTTGGGAAGAAGCTATCAACATGCCTGCTACATACTAAATAGAGTGCTAATTAGACCTCTATTAAATAAGACCCCATATGAGTTCTGGAAAGGTAAAAATCCAAATCTCTTATACCTTCACGTTTTTAGATGTAAGTGTTTTATTTTGAACAACAAGAAGGATTATCTGAGGAAATTTGAGTCTAAATATGATAAAGGTATCTTCTTAGGTTACTTCACATCTAGTAAAGCATATCACATATTAATAAATGTACATTAGCTATGGAAGAATGTATGCATGTTATTTTTTATGAAACTAACCACTCTTATGAGAAGAAAGAAAGAAATAATGATTCAGATGATGACAATGTTGAAAAGCCTCTAGTGAATCTATAAGGATGTAGAAAAGGCTGGAGATGATCAGCTGCAATATGAGAAGTCACCTGAGCCATCAACTATAGAAGAGACCAAACCTGATCTACCTAAGGAATGGAGATATCATAAGGACCATCCAAGAGAAGCTATACATGACAGTCCATCATCAGGAAGGTTAACCAGATCAACATTCAAACAAATCCACGATGAAGTGGCATTTTTTTTCTCAAGTAGAACCTAAAACATGTGATGAGGCATAGACTTATGAAAACTAGACTACAACAATGCAAGAAAACCTGAACCAGTTCAAGAGAAGTCAAGTATGGAAGTTGGTACCCATACTTGAGCATCAAGCGGTGATTGGAACCAAATGGGTATTAAGAAACAAGTTATATGATCATGGTATTGTGATAAAAAAAACAAAGTGAAGTTAGTTGCACATTTTTACAATTAATAGGAAGGTATTGATTTTGATGAGACGCTTGCACCATTAGCTTGTGGCCATAAGACTTCTGTGTGCTATAGCATGTTATAATAATTTTACTTTATATCAAATGAATGTGAAAAGTGCCTTTCTAAATGGTAATTCTTCTGAAGATGTCTATATTGAATAGCCTCCTAGTTTTATAGATCCCAATCTGCATGATCATGTCAATAAGCTATCAAAGGCTCTATATGGATTGAAACAGGTACCTAGGGCATGGTATGATAGTCTTAGCTCATTCTTAATATTAAAAGGGTTTTTTAAAGGAAAGATAGATATTACTTTTTTTTTTTTATCAAAACTCACAATAATGAAATGTTCATTGTGCAAATATATGTAGATGACATAGTTTTTGGATCTATTGATAAATCTTAGTATGAGTAGTTTGCTAAAGATATGCATGGTGAGTTTGAGATGAGCCTCATGGGTGAGAAAAACTTCTTCCTTGGACTTTAACTCAAGCAGACAGCTGATGGAATCTTCATCTATCAATCTAAGTACACTAAAAAGTTATTAAAGAAGTTCAACATGAAAATTTAAAGAGTATTAGAACTCCCATTAGTCCTTCAAGCAAGTTAGAGAAGGATGAAACTAGAAAACTAATAAATGTGAAGAAATATAGAGGAATGATTGGATCCCCTCTTTACTTAATAGCCTGTAGACTTGACATTCATTTTAGTATTTTCCAATGTGCAAGAAATCAAGTAGATCCTAAAGAGTCTCACCTAACATTAGTTTAAAAAATATTCAGATATCTTATAGGAACTCCTAAGTTAGGTTTATGGTATCCTAAAAGTGATAATATGGAGCTAGTAGGTTACAAAGATTCTAATTATACGGGTAGTCATATTGACAGAAAGAGCACATCTGGAACTTGCCAATTCCCTGGCCACTGCCTAATATCTTAGTCCAGTAAGAAGTAAAACTCAGTTGCCTTATCAACTACAAAAGCAGAATATGTGTCAGCTGGAAGTTGTGTCGCTCAAATTCTTTAGATGAAGCAACAAATGGAAGATTATGGTTTCACATTCAAAGAAATCCCAATCAGATGTGACAATACAAACGTAATTAATATTTCCAAGAATACAGTTTTACACTTAAGAACCAATCATATCAAAATCAGAAACCAGTTCATATTGGACCATATGTAAAAAGGAGATATCATATTAGAATTTGTATCATCAGATCAGCAACTAGCTAACATCCTTACCAAGCCTTTGAATGAAGAGCAATTTTGTAAGATCAGAAGAAGTATTAATAAGGGTATTCTTATTTAACTTGTCTTTGAAATTTTTTCCTTTTCCTCAAAATTATATGAGAATGCATCTGCACTTAATTAACTTTAACATAACCTGATGCTTGTATTGATAGTTAATTAATGGCTAATATATCATTTTCCTCCAAACAGATATATTCAAGTTATTAGTATGAGGTCAAAGTTATTTATTTAAATGATATCACCTAATCTGTGAAATTCTTCTGATTTATCTACTTTGAGAATAGGTAACTATCTTAGGAAATTAAAAAGATAATTTTGAAATTAAAAAATTGATGAGAGAGAAAGACACAATAAACATGCTTCTATTAACTCTTATCCATGCGCGTAACTTGTGTCGGAATGGGAAATCATCTTCCTGTAAATTTATTTTTTAATTTTAAATTATCTCAATTCTTATTGGAGCACACTTATCTAACAGCTGCTTGTCAATTTCAACATTATGGAAACTGCCAAACTTACCTAGGGAAATCTCTTCTAGGTGACGAAAGTAATCATGGTCATCTATCTGATCTTATTGAGTGTGTATGTGTGTGTGTGTGTGTGTATGTGTGTGTGTGTTGGAATGATCACCATCTTTTTAAACACTAAAACCCTAAAATTAAGTTCTTTAATTCCCTTCAAAATTCCAAAAAGCCTAAACTTTTCTTCATCAACTTTTTAGAAGAAATGGCCAAAAGAAAGGTTACCCCCTCAACCAAAAGAACTAAAGTAACCTCTAGTTCATCTAGCCAACCCACTAAACCTAAAAATCATACATTCTATATACCTAAAATGGCATATTAAATGGTTTTTAGTATCGCACAATACAAAGTTCTCGAATGGTTTGAGTTTCAAAGATGGGCGAAATTCCTAACAGGGTTTGAGACCATTTATTAAAGTGAAGTTAAGGAGCTTTACATGAATCTAAAGAAACTATCAGATATAGAGATCAAAGTCACCATAAAGGTCAGAAACACAAGATTACTATGGAGTTATTAAGTTCAGTTTTGGGTATACCAAATGAGGGCACTAAGCTGTGTAATGAGAAGCGGTTTCAAGAAAAGGTACCTAACTTTAATGTTGATGACTACTTAAAAGAGATTCTAGGGGATTGGGAACTCCAGAAGTGTTGTGAGGTATGGCTCTCATGGTAGAATATTGCATGAATTTCTTTGCCATATTATTAATCCATGATAAGGAAGTTTTGATTATGTCACTAAAATGGATGCATTGATCATATGGCATATGACTAAGAAAATTAAGTTCAATCTTTCATTTTTCATGTTGAATTCTATTTGTAATTATTTGTGCCTAAAAATAAAATTTGGGCTTTCAAATATAAATTAATTAAATTAAATAGTTATGGACCCAAAATAATTTATTTATGGGATTTAAAGGCTCAAAAAATTATTAGGCTCAACTAAAGGCCTAAGTGATGAGTCAGCATTAGAGAATTTCGGACACTGAGACTTGGGGACAAAGTCATAGATGACTGCTGGTTTTTGTTCTTCTAGCTAAGGAAGTAGTATAAATAGAAGTGGTAGACATAAAATTGGGGATCCTAACTAATCCAATAATCAACCAAACAATCAACAAATTAGATCAATTAATCAACAACCAAACTTTCAACTTCAAATTCACAACTTTAGTTTACTTTTTAGTATTTTCTCAAGCAATTTTCCTTTTACTGTATTCACCAATTTTCAAGCTTTCCTCATTATTTTCAATTCATTGTAATCATTAATTTTTAACAAATCAATACAACATGTTTGCACTCTTCAATTATAAGTTTTATTTTCATCTTGTAATTTAAATTTAGTGAAATCCAAACAAATTGAGGTAAAGGAGTTTGGGAATCTACACCATTTGATTAGAAGTCAGGTTTTCATACAATTGAGGAACTTCTCCTTTGGCACACCTGCAAGTCTGATATTTAACACCAATAATTTTTTTTGGCATGTCCAGTGGTACAATCATTTCACTATGACAAAATTATGTAATAAAAAAAAAACAATTGATGTCGGAATGCCACCAAACAAAACACCTGAGGAATTAAGTGATGAACATTCTGAAGAAGCTTTAACTCTTCAAAGCTAAAGTAGAGACAAATATCTTATCGACCAGATGGGGGATAGTAGCTTAAAAGTGATCGAAGATGTTGATGAGAACACTGGTTCTCAGAAATTTGATAAGTTTAAAGCACTACAAGAGGTAATTCCTTAAGTAGTGAGTTCTATAAAACAAGCCAACAATATAATCTCTTATACTTTTGGTAATTTTGAAAACAAATTACGATTGATCTAATACAATCTCATTTTAAAAATGTGGATCAAACATTAAAATAGGAAAACACCTTTAAATCAGTAGCCTAAGAAAAAGCTGTTAATTCTGTGAGAGTTTCCTCAAGATTTCCTTTGGCCACTGATGACAGGTACAAACCTCCTCACAAGAGGGAAAAGGTTGCACCTAGTGAAATCAATAATTCTATTGGCTCTACTAGTTTTAATATTAATGCTACTAATAATAAAAGACCTAACCAATAAGTTTTTTTATAGAACTAATCCTACTTTGTTGCATGGAATCTATGAATAGGAGATTAGAGGCATGGGGGGCAATCTTCCTCAAGGGTACATTCCAGTTCCTCAGGCCTATGCACCACCTCCTCAAGCTCCATGGATGGGAGGAGTTGATTTGGATGTTGTATGTGATGTGTTACATAAGTTGTATGGTCATGGTCTTTGTCTAGTGGATCGACCCAAATTTCATAAGCCATATCCAAAGATGATTGATAGAGATAATCCTTACCTAAGGGGTTACCATGATCTTGAGTTTTCCTTATTATAAGGGAAAGAGGGACAATCCACACTTGAACATATTGCCCGTTTTACCATTCAATGTGGTGAATTGCTGAATTATGAAAACTTTTCCAATTTAAAATTATGATTATGTCCTAATAGTCTAACTAGTACTACTTTTACTTGGTACGTTACACTCACTAAGAATTTTGTTTTTACATAGCAGGAGATAGGGCATCAATTCCACACTCAGCTCTTCAGGGTTAAACCAAAGTTCCATTCCTGAAAGTGACTAAAAAAGCTGAGGAAATGACTGATATCTTCATTGCATGGTTTATAAAAAAATGAGGAATAAGTGTAAGTTCTGCCTGAAATGGAATATGTGAAAATGGCTCAAAGAGGTCTTGCTATTAAGCTGAGAAGATGTTTCAAGGTATCAAATTTTGGGATTTTTATGAGCTTTTTGACAAAGTTAGTGAATCCGAGGAATTGCTCAAAAAAGAGAATCAAAGGAGAAAAGCCCCAATAGGAACTTATTTCCAAGAAGTTTCCAATTCTGAGGTTGCTGTTACTGACCTTACAAATACTGGGTCTTGTGTCTGCCCAT
This sequence comes from Codiaeum variegatum, assembly GCA_948294925.1. Lineage (NCBI taxonomy): Eukaryota > Viridiplantae > Streptophyta > Magnoliopsida > Malpighiales > Euphorbiaceae > Codiaeum > Codiaeum variegatum. Next base: position 9,375 of record CAOJBK015885439.1, on the reverse strand, counting down.
TACTAGAGTAGAAATCCCCAGAGGTGTGGAAGAAATCACAAGGCTAAAATCCCCAAATGCAATACACTTTTGAGATATCCAAAACTAATCAAATCTTTGACTTCCTCCTTAAGGAGAAATTCATCAAGCTTCCACTTGACCACAAACTTCCAACAAAATAAGAATTAGTGGGAAAAAGTATTGGATGTATCACAATTCTTAAAACCATTCTACTACTACTTGCTGGGTGTTTAAGAACATGGTACAAGACTTGATCAACAAAGGAGTGCTAAAATTCCCATAAAATAAAGATGCCATACTGATTGAGGAAGATCCATTCCCACCCGTTGCTTCCATCAATGTAATTGACACTAATCTTAGAGCATTTTTGGATGTAAAAAAGAAGCTCAAAGAAAAGGAGGAGAATTGGGATACTCTTGGCCAACCCACTAGCAAATTTATTTTTCTGGTGAAATACAACAGACCACCATCAATAGACATCCCTAAGGAATCAATAAAACCTACTGAGTGGGGAGATAACTCTGAGAAAGGTGGTTGGACTTCAAAATAAAGTTATCTTATCATAAAAGAATCCTTCAACCATTGGAAACAAAGCAATTGCCATGGTGGTTATTAGATGCCATCCTCAAGGTGGAGTTTCTCAAGCTAAGAGGAAAATTTCTTAATTAAAAAATAAAAATATTTTTATAAAACTAATCCTTCTTGGAGTGTCTCAAATAATTATAGGAGGGATGATGAGGTGACCACCCAAGGTTCTATCAGAAAACAACCAAGGTTTATAGTGCCAAAGCTTATAGATCCTAGCAGACAGTGGCACTTGGTGCAACACAAGAAATTTACTCAATTCTTGACTCGTACCCCAAAAAGGAGACTCTAGAGGAAAAGGGTTGCGAAAAGAAGGGATAAAGAAGAAGAATCCAAATGGCGTATCAACAAATCCTTGGTAAAAAATCAAAATTCAACAGAAAAGGCCTTTGAGGATCTCTATCTTAATGATTCTAGTTATGAGGTAGACATTGATGAACATTTGTCCTTGAGATGCAGAACCACTTCAGTTTTGCTTCCCCAAGAGTTCATAATGGAAGATATTGAGGAAGCTGAGTCCCCTGACACTTGGGGAGCAAAACTTTCAAAATCATTATATGATAAGCATCTAACTGGTGTGGTAATTCAGGCCACTAGGCTGGATTAACCTAAAAGAGTCATTCTTGAGAAACCTTTTGTGGAGATAACTAAACACATTAAGCCTATGTACATCAAGGATCATTTGAATAGTAAACAATTCTTTATGATCCTTTTGGATAATGGTCCAGCTATTAATGTTATTCCTCTTAGGCTTTTGATTTCTTTTGGTAAAAATGTGGAAGATTTAATTTTTACTAAAATTATTTTTTTAGCTTTTACAAGCAAGGTTACTAGTGTTGTTGGAGTTTTGCCTATGGAAACCACTGTTGGAAGTAGAAATTCACTACCAACCTTCTTCATTGTGGAATCGAAGGCCAACTATAATGCTTTACTTGGGAGAGATTAGATTCATGCCAACGGGTGAGTGCTATCATCCTTAAATCAATTTTTTCTCTTTTGGAAGGGTAATGATGTTTAAGTGGTTTAGGCAGACAATAAGACATGTTCATCATATGTTGACAATTTAGAAGCCAAGTTCAATGATATAGACTTAGGCCTTCTCAAATTTGGTGGAACAAAAAAGAATGGAGATCTAAAAAATACTTATTTTTCCAAGCATTGCATGGAGAAACAAGTCTAAGAACATTCAAATTTGATTTACAAAGATAAATCTATTATGCATTATTCTAAATGGCCAATTGAGGGTCCTATTATCGAAGAAATTGATGATTAGTCACACCAAAAAGGAGTTGGCAGTAACTGCATTTGCCATTCATAAGCTTCTGATGCAACAAAAAATGAATAAAATTGTTGAGGAAGATCTATCAAGTTCTGTAATGCTAGTTCTGTAATTTCTGGTTGTGTAATTCTTAAGGGCCAAATTTCCACATTGTTAGGCGATCTCGAGCAAAGAAATTGAAGGATAAAAAAAACCCCAATATTCCAAGTGAGGTTGTGGAAGAATTAGTTATGATCATAAAGGAACTAGTTTATGGTGAAATGGAAGGGAAGCTTTATGATTACTTAACTTTTGTAGTCAATAAATTTGGGGAGGATAACCCTAATTTAAAGGTTAATTTGTAAGAACTTTAAGCTACCAATCCCTTTCTATCTAATAAGTGCCTCCCGAGCGACGCTCATTCAACTCATCATTTTGAGGCTAATGTTTGTAAGGATGGAGATCTTACTCCCGAGGTAGAGATTGAATCATACTAATAAATGTTAGTTTAATATTGCAAGTTTTTTATGGTTCTGCAAATTCTAGTTTTGTAATGGTAGTTCTATTTTACTGGTATTTTTACTGCTACTGTTTTATGGTCCGAAACTCCTTGGTTGATTATTCTGTTTTATTGGTTCTATATTAGTGCTTGTTTATTCTACATGTTGCAACTTATGTGTTTTTGCATTTCTGGTTCTGCAATGCTGGTTCTGTAATTTATGATTTTGCCATGCTTATTCTGTAATTTCTAGTTATATAATGATGGTTCTGTAATGTTGGTTCTACAATTTCTAGTTCTGTAATACTGGTTTTGTTTTATTGGTATTTTTACTACTGCTGTTTTTATGGTCCGAAACTCCTTGGTTGTTGGTTTATGTTTTACTGGTTCTGTATTACTGCCTGTTTTTTTATATGTTGCAGCTTCTGTATTTCTGCATTTCTGGTTCTGTAATTTTTGGTTTTGTCATTGTGATTCTATAATTTATGGTTCTATAATACTGGTTTTGTAATGGTGGTTCTATAATTTCTGGTTCTATAATGTTGGTTCTTTATTTTCTAGTTTTGTAATGCTGGTTATGTAATTTTTTATTGTGTAATGTTGGTTCTGTAATGCTGGTTCTATAATTTCTAGTTCTTCCTTACTGGTTCTCTAATGTTGGTTCTATAATTTCTGGTTCTATACTACTGGTTCTATAATTTTTAGTTATGTAATGATGGTTCTGCAATTTCAGGTTCTGTAATTTTTTGTTGTATTATGTTTTTACCATTTTGCTTCTATTTTTATGGTTCTTACTGTGTTGCTGGTCTGCCATGCGCTACAGTCATTTTGCTTCTTTTTTCTAGTTCTATTATGCTGTTGGTTCTGATTTTGAGTTGCTGCATTTGTTTTTCTGGTTCAAGTGTGTTGTTTGTTCTGAAAATGAGTCCATATGTTATTCTGTGTGTTTTTTTATGGTGTTGAAGGTTTGACGTTAGATTTTTTTCAAGCTTCTTTATTTCCAGCAATTGCTTTGCAGTGGACATCCATAGCACTTTTTGGGGGGTGGTATGAGGCGTTTGATTATTAGTAATAAGTATTTTGGCACTGTTGAAAGGATTATTGGATATTATTATTATTGATTGTTAATTTATCAAGTAATTTATGTATTTTGTGAATGTTTATGTTTAGGATTTTTACAGATTAAATGTTAAGTAAAGATGTGATGATACTTTTAAATATTATGATTATTAGTGCAACTTTTATAAACAGGTGCAATTATATTAAAATGTCATTATTTGTGTTGTTATAGGTAATTGTGAAAATGTCGCAAATTGATATTTTTGTTATATCAGGTGAAATAAAAAAATGTCACAATTTGACTAGAAAATGTTCTTACAAGTCAAATGAAAATGTCATAATTCCATTAAAAAATGTTATTACGGGTCAAATGAAAATGTTACAAATTAGAATAAAAAATGCAGTATCAAGTAAAGTGAAAAATGCCACAAATCAAATAAAAAAAATGTAGCATCAGGTGAAATACAAAATGTTACAATCTGACTTAAATATGTCACATATTGAATAAAAAAATTATCACCATTAGCCTAAAAAAATTATCGCATTAGGTTAGTGGGAATGTTACAAATGAATTAAAAAATTGTTACATTTAATAGCTCATAATTTTTGGAAATCATTAAAAAAAAGTATTACAAATGATAATGTTGCCTTCACATTTAAAAAGTGTCTCTAAATCCTTTTTCTTAAAAGTGTTGCCTTAGGTATGTATTTTGTAACACTTTTTCTAGCGTTGTCTTAAATTGTTAGGAGTGTTGCCATAAACACCTACGCCCACATCAAAATACCTAACACTCAACTTTTTAAGGAGGGTTGTATTAGGTACCCTAATGTGACATTTGCAAGTCTATAACTACATATTGCCAGTGTTGCTATAGCCCATTTATGGTGTAGTGAGTGTCTGGTGCAGAGATCATTGAGGAAGTAGAGTGTTCTAAGGATTTTGAAGAATTACAACTTGATTATGTTTTGGAGGCTCCCCAAAGCCTTCACGATAGCCAACATGAAATACAAGATCCTTTAGAAGAAATAAATCTTGGCACTCCCTAAGAGCCAAAAGTTAAATATATCAGCTCTTTGATGAACTTAGTGTGGAAAATTATACTGCCACCTGGAACAAAAGACAGAGAGCTGGGGAAATAGTCTGCTAACTGGGAGGGACCATTTAGAGTGCACTAGGTGTTGGATGCCAATACTTACTGGTTGGAAAGCTTGGATGGACAGGCACATAAAAGGTTCATTAATAGAAAATACCTTAAAAAAAGTACTTTCTCACTATGTGGGAAAGGTCAGTAATAAAATAGCTGTAAATGGTCTCTTAGCCAAAAAAAAAATGCCAATTCATATTTGCAAACTTATAAATAAATGAAATTTATTTTATATGTGAATAATGTTTTTTTTCCTCTGAACAAACTAAAAGAAAGTTGTACTTTTTAATAAAACTTTAGCAGCGTGTTTGCTGATTTTTAGGAAATTCAAACAGCATCTCTGCTAAAATTTTTAATATTTCCTTATGCAAATACATGGCTATGGTGTTGTTGTGTAAAAGTGTTATGTGAAAATCAATAATTCCCAAAAGGCATCAGTGCTTTTAATTCACATTCCTCAAACCCAAGACCTTCATCAATACCTATTTAAGTCACAGTGATTTAAAGTTTCCCAAGCAAGTTCAAGTTCTATAATCTAACAATGAGCATACCTAAAGGGAAATTATAGTAGTACATAAAATAGAATGGTTCAAATAGCATCAAAGTCAAATCCCTTGAGGCTTTCCCAAGCCTCATGACACTTTTTCTTATTTTTTACTACTTCTTTCCCTTGCTTCTTCAACTCTTGAACAACCTCTTTCTGGCTGGATAAGAATTTCCATGTTGCTTTGGCTTTATCCATGGCTTGTTGGCACTCACTTCTCATTAACTTACTCTTCCTCAGCATTTCGGCCTTCTGTACCTTCATAGCAGCTACCTGTTCCTCAAGGGCAGCAAGATATGCACTTACTTGTCAAAGGAAGCCCTGGCCTTAACTCCTTTGGTCTTCATCTGTTTGATTTCTTCTTATTGATTTAGGTTTTTTTCTTTCCTTTGGCTAATGTTGGCCAAGTTGCTTGAAATCTCTATCTGTCTGGGACTAACCTCATCCAAATGAGTGAAGCTCCATATAATCTTCTCCTTAAGTGAAGATACTGATGCTGATTTGGTGGTTCACTCCAAGATGCCAAGGTTCTCTAAAACATCAGATTTCTGTGGGAGTGCCCCAATTCTCTCTGCAGCCACTTCAAAGTGTCCTTCGATTTGGTAACCTTTTCCTTAATAAGAATTGCAAATGTACTATAATCCTGGTCTAAGGAAGGTGAATAAAAAAAGCTCAAATCTAGGGAGAGATCATCCTCTGGCATAGCTTGCAAAAAATTTATATCTTGTTCAAGTAAATCAAAGCAAGATCCCTAATACACTAAATCAAGAAGCAGTAAATATGGAAAAATTCATGAATAAGTAAAGAATACAAACCTCAATAGAAGGAGGATTGATAACTAGAGAATCAATAGCTGGTGAAGAATGAGGGACTGGTTTCATCTCTTTATGCTAGATAGGCACATTCTACAGGTGGCAAGTATCATCTTCCTCAGTGGAAGAAGATCTTGCAAAGGAAAGGGAGTCCTGAGGCTGTGTATGGGCCTCCCCTTCTCTAGTATCAACTTTTTTTCAAAGAAAAATGTCATAAAGGAAATTCCTCATGGAAATAACAATTTATAATATTGAAATCAGAAGAAGAATGAAGGTAATTACTTGAACTTACAGCTAGTTCTGAGCCCTCTTCCTCAGATTTCTCAAAACTATACATATCCTTCACAATCACAAGATCTAATTGCTTTGCTTTTTTAGCCAGTGTTTGCGTCGCCTTTCACCTCAAAGAAGATCAAGGATCTACTATGGTCTTGGCTAGTTTTTGCTATATTTTCCTCTTTTAGGGGACCATTGCCTGCTTCACTTTGATGGATTTAGAAGTTGGAGCTTTTCCCTTATTAACAGCAGCTCTAGCATTAATATCTTCTTCTACTGTAATTGTGAACACAAGATATAAAAAGAATTAGTGCCAAAAAGGAGGAAAAGTAGAAGAAAATTAGAAGCAAAGTAAGATTCCTTACCTAGTGATTCTAGTTCTGACTCCACAAATATTTGGTATTGGGTACTCCATCAACGAATATAGTTGTCCTTATCTTTCTTTCCCACAATAGTCACATTGGAGGAATGCTAAAGCAATACATGGTCAATATAGACTATGTCATCCCTAGATCACTTTGATGGATCTCTACCATACAAAGGGATAATGGAAGCATCAATAGCATCAGGAGGTACAACTATAGGAAGATGAAACTGGTGGTTACAAAGAAAAGGCATATAAAACTCAAAGCATAGGAAGGTGCAAGACATGCCTCCCTGAGGACCAAAAGCATTCTTGGCCCCAATGATCAATTGCCATGGTGAAGTATCTCTATAGAAGATCTACTTTTGAATAAAATCCATGTATGGAGCAAAGAATCCAAGCCACCTCACCCCACCATAGCAATCTCTAAAAGAGCATAATTTCTCTTTTCCTCTTTGCTCTAGACTAAAGAAAAAAGATTTCACTTCCTCCTCTTCCCAAGAGCTCTCACGCCTCAACAAATCTACCCCAATATCAAAAATCGAAGAAAAAGAAGGTGAGGAAGGAAAATCACTCAACTCTGGGAAATATGCCAGCAACCAATAATGAAGAATCCATGGGTTTCTATTCATAAACTTCATCGGGCAATCACTAACACACCTCCTCATTTTAGCATACAGGTTACCTAAAAGAATAGTCCCAAGTTCATAATGGTCTCCATAATCTAAGGCATGTGCTAATGATACATACTCAACACCGAGCCTCCCTAGGGCAGGGAAAAAATATGTATGCACAATAGTGCAGGAAAAATTATGAGCCGCGCAGTGAAAGCAGAAAATCCGTAATTGTGAAGATTCGATTTTTGGTTTTAAAACTTTTGTAAAAACTCGTTCTATGTTAAAACTCTTTTAATATGGATGGTTTATCCATTTATCAAACTCTTTGATAAATGTGTAAACCCTAATTTGGACCAATAATCTTAATAATGGATACTTTAGCAAATTATTGTGCAAAACACAGTTATAACTTAGGAAAGGATTAGAAGCATCAAATATCTCATCTCCTTCCTTTATTAAGCTCCTCAAGTTCTAAGCCTCTAGCTTGAATCACACTGAAGCTTTTCCAAGGCTTGATCTCGCCTCTTTAAGAAACTCGAACCGAATCCCTTTAGGCTCCTAAAAACTCACGGTTCTTGCTTCTCTACTTGAGAATGGGGATTGGCTTTGGATTGAACCCTACCTCCACACACTTCTTTCATAAAGATATAGAAGAAGTGTTTCTAGTTGAAGAACTCTTCTTCAAGAACAAACTCAAATCTCTCTATTTGGTGTGGTGTTTCAAATTTCTCTCTCTAACTCTTAGAGAGCTTCTCTCTCTAACTCTTGGAGAAGATTATAAAGGAAGAAGATGAATATTAATTACTTCAAATCACTTAGGGAAAATTTGAGAGTTTAAAAGCTCTTATACCAACAACCTATTCTTTATTGTCCTTAATTTAAGGAGGAGAATAGGAAATGTGTCTATTTGACTAATTGACCATTTTACTAAGCAATTAGTCAAATAACACTTAGGCATAATTAGTAGGAGCTCTCTTTAATACCTAATTAACCACAACTACTATGGATTAGGTTAATCATGCTATGATTAAGCCTAATTATTTTATTCGTCCAAAACCTTATAAATTAGTCATGCTCATTTGTATCTCATACAAACTATGATATAATTGTATTAATCCCTTTATGAATAAACTTCAAGACATGCTAGGGTCTTTGTAAAATTTAATTACAAGTTTAATTCAATCATCATTAACAATTAATTAAACTCTTTAATTAATTATTAATATATTTTAATTCCAAGCCATGGAAATTGCTTGAGGGTGTGTGACTTACTAGGTTTATGTTCTAATTAGCAATGGGATAAAGAAAACTCTTTTCCTTCTTCTAAATGTGATCCCATTGCACACTTCGTCTCATAAGTCATGAGTAATGTCTAGCATAACATGTCACTACTACCTTATTAAAAATGAATGTTAGCAATTAAATCATTGAAATTACATGGACCACTCTATCATAATTACCGTGCACTCGAATCTCTTCATTACGAATTTCCAATCTTAGCTAGGATCATGGAATAGTTAAATCCTATAAACCAGATCATATGACTTCTATCCAATTCTAGTTCTTAATAAACTAATTCCTACTAGAAACTCTTTCTAGTGAATCTTAACTACCTCGGCCATGGATTTGAGTATCAAGAATAACTAGAACTCATAGGATTCCTTCCTTGTTTATCTAAGCTAATGGATCCTTTCTTAGAGATCACTTGTCTCAATATATCACTAATATGGCCACCACATGCCATATACCAATACTTGGATAGCATCAGTATATAAGCAGTAACAAACCATAGCCACCAATTTGTTAGATACTATCTCACCTCAAGTCTAAAGATTATATGCACAATTATGATCTAGATGATAACACATTGGCTTGTGGATAAAATCCATACATGTATCTATCATCTATCATCACTGTTTAACTTACTCATCAAATGAGTATGTCCATGTACTGTCACGACATCACACGTCTATAGCATGAGACCCACTACCTCCATACCAACAAGTATATCATACTTGTCATGGATGACAACATAGGTGACGGTCTTCCGGATTAATGATGTTTCTACTAATAATCCTATGACCATGAACTTGCTTTAAAGTCTATAGCAAAGAGAATTTGTCTCCATATTCCCAAACTCTTTAAGAATAGATTCTCTAACATAAGACTTAAGGAACATATATACATTGATAACTAAAATGAATGAAATCATTAAA